>VUYV01000196.1:115086-150266 GCA_008711295.1 Anarhynchus alexandrinus | reverse complement strand
CAACCACGACCAGTGCTCCCAACCCATTGCTAAAAAAAAAAAAAAAAAAAAGAAATAAAAGAAATGCAAACAAATACTTTGGAACCTCAGAAAGTTCTGCTTCAGCTTTGATTTTATAAAAAGCAGGTTATTATTTTAACACATGGGATTCTTATCTTTTCTGAACCTGTCCCCCTGCCTACTAAGATAACTGGAGTATCATCTTTGTTCAAACCTCACATCTTTGTCTAGCAAAACCTTAAAAACCGGCTTCCTCGCTCCCTTTCTCTCAGGCAAAGTGTCAGGAACATACATTTACATTTAATCCAGTCCAACCAACCGCAGAGCAAGGATTTTCAATTAACAACTTGTACACAAGATTCTCGCAAAGCAAATGATACTTTTGCTAAGCTACAGCCTGTGTTGTGTTGTGCCAAAACGTCAACTCCCAGAATACAATGTGTTGAAGTGAAATATGAAAATTCTGCTTCTGTCTTAGTTGTCTAATCATATACACCATATTAACATGGGATATTAAGGAAATACACTCTAATGATAGGAGAACTGCAGCCAACATCTTGTTCATGGTTGGGCTACATGTCAGTTTTGTGGTAGTGATGGCAGGGGAGCATTAATCAAGTGTGAACTTTGATTAATAAAAACGTCACTCTGGGTACAAAATGAAAAAGAAAACATGCCATTTACTTTACAGGCAGCGTAGGTAGCAAATAGCTGATGCAATTAGAGACGGACAAGTGCCTGTTTGCAAATACGCTTGTATTACGATTATCTATTACAGAATGAAGTGTTATGATTACATTCAAGACTGTGAAATACAGTTTTTGTACATCTGTGGGTGAAGGAGGGAGGGCGCGTGTTGCAGATGCCCTCCCAGGCTGCAGGGTCTGTGGCAGCAGAGCTAGAACAACGTGATCCTCGTGACAACATGAGTGGGGCACTTTCTGGTCATCTTCCCAAAAGTCCACAGCAACTCTAGCATGTGACTCAAGACCTCTCTGGTAGACAGAGATGTGGCCAGAGCAGGCTCTGGGGTTGGGAACAACCGCATTAGATTCCGTATCTGTACACAATACTGGTGGAAAGTGCAGGAAAACAACAGCAACTAATTCTGCTTCCTAACTGACAGCGTTTCATTTTCCCATGAACAACCTCAGATGCTTCCGTCACAGAGACCAGTAATAGGCTTTGTTGCCTATTTGTATCCAAAGAAAAGCATAGAAGAATGAGAGGCACACAGGGCTAGGACTAGATTTTTCCATGGATCTCCCTGCTGTATGTGGTGGGAAGACCACATGAAAACCTTTATTGCAAAAGTTTCTCTGAGGGGTTCGTGTTGTAGCAATTCCAGAAAAGCTCAGAAAATTAGCTGTACTATACGTACCCCCTCAGGACATTTTGCTTGTGTAAGGACATTTTATTTCCTAATTAGACAGTCTGTTCTGCCATGGATTCTTAATGAAGCTCATGTCTGTGCTGAAGGCCCTATTCAGGACTTACCTGAAGGATTTCAGTGATGTGTGAAGTCTAAGGCAAATGTCACCTAAAGCCCATGGGGGTTGAGATGAGTTCCCTCATACCCACTGCAATTATTCTTCTTCACATGCTGTGAGATGCATCTGTGGAGTCTGAAAACAAGAATCTGTCATCTGGTTTTGTTTTGTTGTTCTTGAGAATGCCAAGTTGATTCAGCAAGGTCATGCATGGTCTAAATATATGCCAATATTTTTTTTGTTGTTGTTGTGAAAATCAGCTTTAGATTTATGACTATGAACAATAATCTAGCTTAAGCTCAGTTTTCTAGTTCTGCATGCTATTTTGCAAATAAAAACACTGTTACAAACTTTGAGCTTTTAGACCAACCTTGGAGTTGGCATGAAAATTTACATACTGAGCTATCAGTTTCCTAATGTTAGTACAGTGAATATGTTCCCTCTGGTTAACCCTGCAGTGTCCTTATATGCAAGTTAGAGTCCTTGTACATCCCCTCTGAACGCTATCATGGGGCTAGTGACATATTTAATGTAGACATACTAAACAGGCCCCACAACGCAAGTGGTCTGCATTGCATTCTCCCGTTTTGCTGCATTTAGCTAAAGCTTGAAAGAGCAATACCATACAAATGTAGTTCCTGGTAGCTGTATTGCAACTGGACATTTTTCAAAGCTCCTTGAAAGCCTTGAGCAAACATGTAAAAGTTACTGTGTAGAAGTTAATGGTTTTGATCTAAGTTTCAGTAGTATAAATCTGGAATAACTTCAGTGACCACATGTCTGAATATGCATATTTGTCTTCAGAACTTGGTTATAGTTCAATGTACCGATGCCCCATATACCCAGCAGAAAGCTTTTACAGTGAGGTGTGGCAGCTGTGTAATGCTGTGCAGGAAAGCACAATTTAGGAGAGCTCTGCATCAGGCTCTGCTCTCAAACCAGTTTTGCAACAGTGTAAATGTGTTGATTTATGTGGAATTACAGCTTATAAACTCTGAGAGTTATTGGAGAATCAGAAAAATTACAGCTAGCTGAAATCAAAGAAGGACTTTTATAGAAGCAAATACATAATTATTGAAAACTGCATTTTTCATGCTCAGCAGGTTAGCAGCAATACTGTTGAGAAAGTGTCAGGGACTGTTTCATGATCTCAGTCTTTGGAATGTAGATTTACGTCGCTTCCAAAATGTGACACTTGCCCAAATAGAGGGCCTTCTAATTCATCATTAGTTCAAGAACCAGCTCAGATAGATAGACTGATTTAGGATAGTCCTAAATCTAGTTTAAAGAATTTATCTAAGGTAAATACATAGTGACATTTGGTAAAATGGTAAGATTACAGTGCACTCAAAATGAAAAATAAATTAGTCTATTGTCTTGTTTTAAAATGTGTCAACTTGTAAAAAAAATCTGTATGGTAACGCTCTAATGTTATTAAAACACAAGGTCCCCTAAAGTAATAATCACTGGAAGATTTTTGTCCCCTGTAATGTTGCAATGAACAGGTGTTTTATATGCTGACCAGAATCAAATAACACAGAATCACAAAACCAAAGAATGGCTGAGGTTGGAAGGCGCCTCTGGGGTTACTCCTCCGCAAGTGCAGGACTTTACCTTTCCCTCTGTTGATGTTTATAGGATTTCTGTTGCCCATTTCTCCAGCCTGTTGAGGTCCCTCTGAATGGCAGCACAACCATCTGGCGTACCAGCCACTCCTCCCAATTTTGCTTTGCCTGCAAACTTGCTGAGGTTGCACTCTGTCCCATTGGCCAGGTCATTACTGAAGATTTTAAACAGTGTTGGACCCAGTATCAACCGCTGGGTGTACAACCATTGACCAACCACCAGCTGAATTTCTGGCTGCTGATTACAGCCCAACAGTTCAGTTGGTTTTCAGCCCACCACACTGTCCATCTATCTAGTCTGTATCTCATCAGTTTGTCTGTGATGAACACGATATCGAAAGCCTTGCCAAAGTGAAGGCAGACAATATGAACTGTTCTCCCCTCACCCACCAATGATCACATGTAATTTCCCATTCATATATCCATGCTAGCAACTCCAAATCATCTTGTCCTTCATATGTTTGGAAATGGTTTCCAGCAGGATTAGCTCCATCACCTTCTTGGGTATCAGGGTGAGACTGACCAGCCTGTTCTTCCCCAGATCTTCCTTCTTGCCCTTTGTGAAAGCAGGAAGGACATTTGCTTTCTCCCAGTCCTCAGTAAACTCCCCCAGTCACCATGATCTTTCAAGGATTATGGAGAGTAGCTTCGCAGTGACATTGACCAGCTCCCTCAGCACTCATGGGTGGATCCCCTCATATCCCATGGATGTTCAGCATGCTTAAATGTTCCTAGCCTGATCCTCTTCCATCCTCCAATCTTTATATAACTGCAGGGTCACTTACCCCTGTTTCCACTTCTTGTACGCTTCCTTTTTATGTTTGCATTTTGTCAGGAGCTCCTTGTTCATCCATGCAGGCCTCCTGCCACCTTTGCTTGATTTCTTGCACATAGGTATGCACCAGTCTTGAGTTTGGAGGAGGTGAGCCTTGAATATCAACCAGCTCTCCTGGACCACTATTTTCTCCAGGACTGTCTCCCAGAGGGTTGTTCCAAGCAGGCCTCTGAACAGGCCAAAGTCTGCTCTTCTGAAGTCCAGGCTTGTGGTCCTGATTTTGCTTTTCTCCTGTTTCCTCGATCCTTAGTCCCACCATCTCAAGGTCACTGCAGCCAAGGCTGCTCCTGACCTTCACATCCCTGACAAATTTGTCTTATTTACAAGTCTGAGGTCCAGAAAAGTGCTTCCCCTCCTCTGCTCCTTGACCACCTCTGTCAGGAAGTTGTCATCAGTGCACTCCAGAAACCTTCCGGATTGCTTGTGCCCTGCTGTGTTGTCCCTCCAACAGATATCAGGGTGCTTGAAGTCCCCATGAGGACCAGGGCCTGCAAACATGAGGCTTCTTCCAGTTGTCTGAAGAAGGCCATGTCTACTTCTTCCTGGTCAGGCAATCTTTACCAGACACCCACCACAATGTTGCCTGCATTGGTCTGCTCTCTAATCCTGGCCCATAAACTCTCAGCTGCCTTGTCATCCTTCCCTAGGCAGAGCTCCATGCTTTCCTTCTGTTCTCTCACATACAAGATGACATCTCCTCCTCTCCATCCCGCCTGTCTTTCCTGAAGAACCTGTATCGATCCATTGCAGCATGCCAGTCATGTGAGCTATCCCACCACGTCTCTGTTACCCCACTGAGGCTGCAGCCCTGTAACTGCACACAGATCTCTAATTCCTCCTCTTTGTTCTCCCTAGCTGGATTTTAAGCTATATCTAATTCAAATGCTTTATAGTTGCAAATGATACTAATTTGGGTTTTGAAAGAGCTATATTTTATTAGTAGTAGACACATGCATATAATGTATTAGGAGCTGGTATTTTCCTCATTAGCATATCTAAAGGATAGAGAACACAAGTGTTTTTTTAAATCTAAATATACCCTGCCTTTCTTACAAGGCCACCGTGGTGGACTGTTTCTGTCGAAGGGAATCTGTCGATCCTATATCTATTCATAAGCAGACTCTATAAAGCTAACATGACTTTCCTCCTTCCCCCTCACATACATGCTGAGCCAGGTATTCTAATGTGGTGGTGGTGGTTGTTGTTGTTATTATTATTATTATAAATTATTATTATTATTGTTATTGTTACCTTTAATATTATTATTATTTTACAATAGCAATTTTCTCTGACTCAGATGTGCAGCGACCTCTGTGCCACTACGATAGTTCATGGCCAGTCAACAGCGTTTGGAAAGTTGTTTCCATCTGGAAACTCTTTGCTGTCATATGGGAAATGCATTGGTGATGTCAGCCTTGTACTTAATGGAAAGAGATCCACAGCACTTGAATTGTCACTGCTCAGCCAAAAGTGGCCAAGAACTGAATGTGCATGAAGCTCGAAATATTTTCTCAGCCACCGAGAACATCGCTTCGTCCAAGGGCTGAATCTCGCTGGCAGCAAAGGGCACTGCTCACCCTATTCTTGATCTATGGATAAGTGAAGTGCTTCTGTTTCCAGGCTCCCCTTCTAAGACATTTCCTGAGCACTAAAAATGTTTCAAAAATGTAAAAGAAAACAGTTACAGAAAAACGATATTAAAAGAAAATTCCAAACTGCAGTGAATGCCTCCAGCCAAATTTCTAAACTGGGCAGCAGAGTGAGAGGAAATGGTAACATATTTTTGCAGCATTTACACTTTTTATGCTATTGCTGGCACACACAGTTTTGTGCCTGTAGAGAGAGCAAAATATTGGAGTCAAAATCTACCCTGTAGATCTGAGAGCAGAATAATATTGAAGTTCAGGTCCGCAGCGTAGGTCTGAAGATACAATTGTGGCCTCGGGTTGAACTGCCGCTACGGAGTTGTGAGGGGTTTTGGGGAAAATCGGCAGTGGAGCTGGGACGAGCGAGTTGAGGTTTGGTGGCCTCACCGAGGGGATGGGCAGGTCCCCACCAGGAGCCCGCAGCCAGCTGGGTAACCCACAGCCGGTAGCTCTGTGCCCACCATGGCACAAGCGTCTGCCAGCCTGGCCGAGACTTTCGGGGACGGGGAAGGGAGCGTGAAGGTCCTGCTGGGAGGATGCTGGTGTCGTTTGTGTCTCGGGGAAGAAGAGGCAGAGCAGGTTGGACAGAAATCTCCGGGAAACCCAACATTATTGCTTAGCAGGACTCGTAGGAAACACTTTTGTTTGTTTGCTTGTCTTAAACTTTCACATAAGCACCATCAGTCCCTTTGAAACTTGTTTAGAAATGAATGAAACACGGCATTAAGTGGCTGATACATAAATCAAACCATTACTGTAACTGTGGAATGATCAGTAGAGAAAAACAGTCTCTCTTTAGTTTGTTACTAGCCTGGAAAAAGCATTAATTAGCACTAATGAATCACCAGAGCTGTGACTGAGCCAGGTTTCCAGCATTGCCAAAACACAAGCATGATTCAATTAATGCTGAAGGTTTTAGTGCGTGTGTTTTTATGGAACAGTCTTTTGACACTAGTGTCCTTTTAATAATGCTTTGCAAATCTCTTCCAATGTTATTGCGTGCAGACTGAGCTTCCCAATTTATTGCGAACAGTAAAGAGTCAGAAATGCATTTCTGACCTCCTTTTGGAAGAAATACTCATCTGGGTAATGTAATTATTATGTAAATTACTTAAAGTTAATGGTATTTTCTATTTATGCTGGATTTACTGCTGTCAGAGTTGATGACTGACTAGCACTAGAGCTTAGATATAGGCGGAAAAGTTAATGTGTTATTTAATTTAATTTAAAGATTCTGAGAAACTGCTCCTAGTGTGCAAACAAAATCTTATCAAGCGACCTCCACAGCAACTTGTGTTTTTGTTGGTAATCTCTGCAATTCAGACACAGGGGCCAAACTGTGCAATCTGACTCAACAGGGGATAATGTGGAATCATATCGAGGAGCTGTGAGAGACCACATATTATTCTTGCCTAATGTCTTCAGAGTAGGGGGAAAGATAGTGCAGCCTCTGCCCTTGCTGTGCAAACAGCTCCGTCCTCTTCAGGTGAAGTCTGAACTCAAACTAAGAGGTGGTAGAAACTGCTGTACCTGAACCACTGAGTGGCACAGTCTGCAGCTGCTACTTCATTGCTGTCTGGGACTGGCTTCTTCCTAGAAATTATAATTTTCAGGGACAAAATCACTTTCTAGACCCTGAAATGCTCAAGTTTTCAAATCCAATATGAAGAGATTTGCTATGTGCAATCCATGAAATTTACGGTAGATGAAAGCCTTCGTAGTTAAAGATGGCCGAGAAAGAAAGTATAACATAATACCCAAGCTCTATTTTCCTGTTGAATGTCAGGAGCAGACCTAATGCCTCCCTCTGTATTTGGAGTGACTGACTTTTTTCCAACAGTCTCTGCCTTTCAAGAGACTCAGAATTCCTTGTTTTGAATAAGAATAAGAATAAGCCAATTCATGATCCTGAACCATCCATAGTGCTTGGAATGGAGACATCTCACAGGTTCTCTAAGTATGCATAAACCTGAGCTTATGCCAAACCAATATTCACCAAACATGAACTACCAATCTTTGTAATCTTTTTTCCTGCCACTCTTCCTGGTCACACCTTCCAGTCCCTCCACCTCTTGCCTGAAACTGCGCTGCTGCTGCTTCCTCCAAGGGGAATCTGGAAGGGCACCCACAGTACTGGGTGGGCAAAGGGAGCCCGTGGGCCAAGGGGGAAAGTAGCAGCTCTGGCAATGCAGAAGTTTTGCATTTTCCCCTAAATAGTAACCTGAACGTGCTGTTGAGAAAAAGACGTTTTGCGTTTTCTCTGAAAGTCCTTGACATGGCCATTTAGGCCGTGAACTGATGATACCACTGATAAGCTGAAGCGGAAACAAAATTCCCTCATGTAGAGGCAGTCTGTACCAGAAACATTTATTTGAATCTCTTCATCCTTCATCTCCTTGAATTCTGAAGAGTTGAATAAAGCAGTATAGCTGTAAGCAAAATCAGATTTGCAAAATTACACAAACCCAGCAAAGTTTCACATCCCAGATGGCCATCAACTTTGCCCATTTCCAGTACGTCTCGGGCTTGCAGTCATCTACTCATCTTCTCTTCTTTGCTGCCAAGACTGCCTGCTGAAAGCCTTTTTTCTTCGGAAAAGCCCAGCAATCAGTCAGCGGGAGTACACGAGGCTGTCAGCTCCTCCTATACCACTAACACTGGGCTTGTTGTAATCTTTTCCACTATAAGCCAAAATTTCTCAGCGCTTATGATCCAGATGTACACATTCATTTTGGTCTAAAACCTAAAACAGAAGGAATTAGGCCACCCAGCTCTGAACTAAGGACAAACTTCCCAATCTATGTGTTGTCCCTCTGAGCAAAATATAGGTCTCAGTTCCAGCTGGGAACATTTATGACATTTGGTATGTCTGCACATTCTCACTGCAAGGGACAGATTGTCAAATTCTGCTTTTAGTTACATGCGTGTAGCCCAAGTGAAATCAGTAAATGGTCACATCACCAGCCTCTTCAGTGAAATCTAGGTCTTTTATAAGCTTCAATAATGGATTTTTTTTTCTGTCTACTGTCACATAAATAAAATAGGAAATTAAATTTTAAAAGATAACAAAATAACTTTATAAACAGAGTGCATACCAAGAAAACATCAGAGTCTTAAAACAGGGAACTGTATGCCTTCCCGTAAAACCTGTTGGCATTGGGGTGGTGTATTTGTGTCATAACTTTAATTGCATTTAAATGTTGAATTTGAGATACTTCGTGTGAGGCTGAAACCTGAGAGACCAAACTTGGTAAACAGAATAAGCTTTATTAAAGCAGTGATTTACAGAGTAACTCCAAGTCTAGCTAAAGTTCCCTGTATAATAATTTCACAGGGTCTACTGTTTTCTCCAAGTTCATCATCTCTCTAACCTATAAACTACTTTCCATAGCTTATGCAGGTGGGTACAAGTCGAGATGTTACCATTTTCCATTTGGATCACGGCACTGTCTCTTAGCACAGGTCTATTTCGTTCTGCTGCTGGGAATCAAAGCCCTCCCGTTCAGCTCAGGGGACAACATGTAGAGCTATCAGAAGTGATGTTTTTTTCTCTAAAATCCAAATGCCTGTTATGTCCTCAGATGCAGCTAACAGCTCTCCAGAACGAATGCTACTCTTCATAATAGGAAAATGCACACTGCAGCCATCACGCGCACTTCCAGTACAACTCCTCTTATCTGCAGTTCCTGTGGGCTACATTTTTGACTCCTCTCCTTTTCTCCAAATGCTTAGTTGATTGTATTGTTCATCAGAGCAATCCCCCGAGACAATACTTGTGTGGCTGCAGTATGGTAGTAATTAACAATTTGCCCAATTATATTTAACTCTGGTGCAGTTATGCCTAACCGCATCCCAGTTAGAGGGTGGCAACAGCATGATGTTGTTTAGGAGACCAAACAGTTTTCTTAAGACCCCGAGACAGAAGGCAGAAAAACATTGACTTGAAAATGCGCAGGACTGGCTATAAGCAGAGAGGACCTGCCACAGCAAAAGCAAAGATCACTTGATGTTTTATCATCATTTAAGGGCTTTCTGACAGATCAGCAGAACCTGTTATAAGACCAGATAAAGTTTGATGTGCCTTAAACTTAATGAAATTTCATTTTGATTAAGAAACAGGCAGGTCAATTCTTTACTGACCTATGCTAATTCTTTGGTTTTTCCTAGGTATGATATCAAAACAAAACTTTCTAATCTTTTTTCCAAGACCATCTCTCCTTTATGGCACTCTTCAGGAAAGATTACCAAGCCAGCAGACACCTCTGAAAGCTTCTGCTCTGTGATTGTCTCTTTTAGAAGAACATAATTACAGAAAAACAAAAAATAGTAGAAAGTTTCTTTCATCTTCTGTCTTTGTTTTTCTTAAAAATGGTCAGGGATATGAAAATCAGAAGATTGTTAGTTGGTGGTGGGTGGTTTTGGAAAAAGTGAGCAAATATGTCTTGGTTTGAGCTTTGTGTGTCCTTTTTCGTACAGTAAAAATGCTGTTGGTAAAACGATGGGATGTGTGTGTGGATCTGAGGTGTTACGTGATACACATAACAGCCAGCATTTCACTTCCAGCAGGAGTGAGGAACATGGCTAGAGAAATGCTCTACTCTAATTAGGGCTGTAGCTGTGTATTTGTAATAAAAGTGTGCCGAAGATCACATGGCAAACATCATCAGTGCTGAATCTTTTGGGTGATGTTATCGTGCCTTTTCAAATCCAAATGAAGCAGTTGCTGCTAGTCAAAGAATTTCCCCTTAGGTGCCACGTCTTTATTTTGTCTTGCGTTTCTTTGGGGTTTTACCCAGCTTCAGCGGGGCTCTGCAAGCACATGTCAGTGAAACATCCCCATGGTCACAAAAGGGTAAGGCAACAAGATGGTGAAGATTTCTGTAATGAGATACCTTTATCCTCATTTTACATTTTTACTGCAGTAAAGATAAGATGGAGAATGAAACTCCAGATCCAAGCCCAAAGCAACAGAACCAAAAACCCCATCTAATCTTCAATCTAAGGGTGCAGTTGGCTTTGCAGAGCCCATATGCGGTGGTTCAAAAGGTAAATTTAAATCCAAGAGCTGCTTAAATCAGGGGATGGGTTGTCATCTGTCTCCAACATGAATATAAGACCACGCTGTCATCTCAGTTGGAACACATACCTATACAATAACTACGCTAAAATCCACGGAGTTGCTGTAGATTTACAAGTGATGTACAAGTGTCTGAACGTAGGACATGAAGTTCATTGTCATTTTTAGTATGCATAAAATACATTAAAACTGAGTAAAATCTGCAGTGCTATATTGTTACAGAAAACACTACCTTCCTTGTAAGGGAACTGGTAATATTCCCTGTGTCTGTCTGCATGGGGGGACTCTATACTTCCTTACTTCCATATTTAATGATTAATGATTTTGTAGTTATTTACGCTAACTTAAAAATTTTGGAAATACATCTTTATGTAGCCCTAGGAAATGTTGATTTACCAGTTCTTGAAATCTTCACTGATAACAGCCGTTATCTTAGTGGAAATTTGTAGTTTAGAGAGACTGTTTAAAATACTTTTATTCTGGAAAGGAACGGTCACTCCAAGGAAAGCAATAAGTTAACAAACCTTGCTACCATGGCTTTTAGTTTCATATTGTGAATAAAAATTTCAAACCAAGACATTCTGTGTCCTATATCCAGGTACCATGAGACTCATGGAAATAGCATCTGAAAGATAACGCTTTTCATGAGCATATGTGTAATATGTAAAAAACAGTAAGTCTCCTGCATTTCACAGCGCAATTAAATTCTAGAAAGGCCAAAAGTTTTGTTGGTGTTACGATAAGCACAAGTTATGACAAAATGGCTAAAACCAGTGTTCGTCATTTTTTCCGTTGTTTTTTCATCTGTCCTGTTGATGCTTGTCAATGCACTGTGACTACGTGTCACAGTCAGGTCTACTGAACGGCGTACTTTGGGAGTTTCAAAACGAGGAAAAATACACCATAAAATTTTTACATATGCTAACTGACTGTAAATGCGATGGAATATGTGGGACTTCCTCCAGCTTTGTTCTTTGGTGGATTGCTATTAGCTTACATTTGAAATCTCTGTTGGCCACACATTTCACATTGTTCTTCCAAATGTAATCATTTCTTTCTTTTATCTGATCTCTGACAGTCTCTCTGTTTTCATCAATATTTGACAGCAATTCCCAAAGATACAATATAGTCCACTCTAATATCCTTGTGCATATTCTCTTCTCCCTTTGAAATCCAATACCTAAGCAGTGAAATAATTTATTGTGCCTTATTTAGAATTTTATTTTTTGCATGTGTTTTGATACTGTCCCTTTGAAACGAGAGTTATTTGGAAATTTAAACCAACTGTTCTCAAAAAATAGTTATGAAATATCGTTCAGTCTCCCCCCTTTTCAAAGATGCAGCATTTATCTTGTTTTCTTTTGTCGTACATTGCTTAAATATTTCTTTTCATTTATTACATCCCAACCATAATTTTGTCAGAATGCGCAAAACCCAATTTACACCAACCACCTGAAAACAAATGGCAACAAGAAAACACATCATATATGAAAAAGAGAAACGAATTTTCTGAATAGGCATGAATAACACAATTATCCCCGAATGCATGAATTTAACGATGAAGATGATAACTTTTCAAACAACCTATAGAGAAATGGTGGATTTTCCATGCCAGTCTGAAAGGCGGGCATTAATTAAATGCAAGTTAATAGGTTCTGCACAAGGATAAAATGGTGAAAATACATGATTAATATCTAGAATAAGTCATTTAGAAATACATTGATATTTCTTGATCTTAGAATTAAAATGCAGGATTTTGGATCATATTGTGTTGCAATGAATGTGAAGATGCACTTACATTTAAGATAATGCAAGTTGTAAAGGTATTGTGTTTGAACTTCTAATAACAGGCTTATAAATTTACAGAAGTGGAGATAATGGTAGATTGTGTCTCCTATTACACCATAGTGAGAAAATGAGCAAAATGATTGACTAGGTGCTATAATTAATAATGATTAAAAACCTCACTTTTCAATTTTGAAGGAAGACCAAGAATGAAATACTGCTCCATCTAAATTAAAATAACATTAATATACTACCCAGCACATAAAATAAGCCAGAGTACTTTGTTGTAGTTCAGGAATACAGAAACTAACCCCAGCAGGGCTGAATACATTGAATTTTGTGCTCAAGGAAAACATGGTACGGCTCTTGGAAATTAACATTAATAAGAATTTTTAACAAAATAAGTTTTCAGAGAGGAATGTAATTTTCATTTGAAGCTGAATATGTTGTCTTGGTTTGAGGTACATGAATTTTAACAAACGTCTGTTTTGAAAAAAAAAAAGAAACAAAACAAAGCCTTTCAATAATGTCCAAGACATCTCTTGATGAAAAAGTTGAGTATTTTTATATTAAAAACAAAAAAGTTAAAAGTGGTCGACTTTTAACCAAAATACATCCTTTTTTATTTAGATAAGATGTCACAACTGACTTCAAACATGTTTAAAATTTCTATTTCATGGGAGTTTTGAAGCCTTGTTCCTTTCAAAATAGCAGCATTTCCTCTCAAATGACAAGCCAGTTCCTGCCTACTCAATTATGTAGTTATATTGTTTCTGGGCTTAACGTTAGTCCTTCTGTTCAGAAACGAGCTTCAGCCTTAGACAGCAAATAAAAATTGCCGTTCGTTTTTGCCAGAACATTGAGGTAAGGGTGAAAAATGTCTTGCTGCATTACAAAAGTGTTAAATTGTCCTTTTTTTTTTTTTTTCCAGGCTTGTGGCAATCAAAGTTTTCCACAGAGCTCTAATCCTGAGTGATTCCTTTGGTCACGGGCATCGGAATGCACGGTTGCTCTGCAGTTGTGGGTGTGTTGGCTGCTTGGGCTAGGATGATTTTGATTTTCTACAAAGAAACTTATATTTCCCAGGTAACGCATTCAGGCTCCATCCTGACTGTAAGTACAGTTTTTCCCCATGTGCCCCTTCACCAAACTTGACTAACTGTAAGTGCTCTACTTTGAAGCAGGTTAACCCGTTTCATCTGTCCACATGTGGTATACTTTCTGCACTGTCCCACTGGGGCCCACTGATCAACAGAGCTGGAACCAGATGAAAAGAGTTCTTCCTGGAAGGGAAAAACTACTGCACATGCAGTTCTGCACATTTAAGGAGAAATGAGATGGTGTTCGTGGAGTTACCTGTCGCCCAGTCGAGATGCAAGGGGTACCAGTACTTCGAGCTGTGGTATTCTCCATGCGTTTTGTTTCCATGAATGACGGATACTCCCATGGCATTCCCTAAGCTACATGACCTCTGACTCAGTGTTTATCTTGGTTTGCTACCGAGAAGTATCTTCTTTCACTGTCACTCTTTGCAGGCAGAGAGGATTAAATATTCTTAGACCAGTTTTGCCCATTTAGGTTCTGGAGCAGCTCCCTCAAAGCAGAGGGAAGGTTTTGGTTCTAGGTGTTCAAAGGGTTTCACAAAGTTTTAACTTCTGTAATAATTCCTGTTCTGGAGTCAGCTGGTTCAACCAGGAGCTGTGAAAAAAAAAAAGACTAAAGAATTGAACGATCAATTCATGTGTCCAAGTACTGTTTAACTCGACTAAAATTCCTAGTATTAGGGCAAAAGAATGCAAGAGTTTGTGTGCAAAAATTTGCAACTGGATATAGTCCAGGAGATATCTGCCTTCCCTTCACTCACACCACAGTTTTTAGAGTGAAGAGAAAAGGTGAGAGGGTTTGGTCTCTTTATACCCTGTATTCTTTCCATTCTTCTTTGCTTCCCTTTTTCTTGTGTTCTTGTATCTAGTGAACACTGTACTGGTCCTGTTAAACATTTCAGTTTGGGGCAGTTCTTGTTTGCCCATTTAAATCAATATTCACAAAAGTTACTCTTTGGGATTGGGGTTTAGGATTGTGCAGAAGTTTGCATTTTCAGAATTTTGCAAGAAAGCAAAAGAATATGTGTAGTTCCTTGATCGACGAGTCTCAAGAAGATGTACATTAACAAAATTTGGGGACTGAGTGTGTGGAATCAAGGATAATGGGAAAGAAAGTGCTAAGTGGGAGAAGAAATGAATGCTGGACTGAGACTGGCACTGCTGACAGGACCAATGGTATTGGCCATGAAAAGAGACGAACAGAAAGAGTCTCCTAATAAAGCATGTGTTGCAATGTTTATTCACTTGTACGTGCTGGCCTATTCGGAATGAAGGAATATAAAAGTGATTGAAAATGAAAGAATAAACATTCCAAATCTGAAAGCACATTTTGAGCACCTTGGAGTAAATTCTCGTTTGAGGTTCGAGTTTGTTCATCCTGTCTGTATCTGAATAGGTTTGCCCACCCTTAATTTGCATCACATGTTACTGGTTGTGTGCAGTGGAAATTCTGATCTGAATTACATATTGCATAACCTGATTGCCATAAACAAAGTCTGGAAAAAATGTAGAATCTCTAAAAAAAAATTGTTTTCATTGAACCAGGATTTTAATGTTAACTATTCAATATTCAAGAAATTACCATTAGCACAGCATAGTTTGGTTTGGTGTTTGAGATGAACATTCAGTCAGTGATGCATTTCCTTCTGGAATGGAAGGCTTCTATAGCACTAAATAAATTTGAGACCTTGAGCTTTTATTTTGGCATCTTTTTAATGAATTCACCACCCAGCAAGTTTCAAAGGTCACGATAAGATCAAAACTTCAAAACCATGTTCTTTTGTTATTTTTTAAGCTCGTACTCTGACACTAAACTATTTACGACATCTTTTTGGAAGTAAAATGTTGCATGCCTATAAAAGTATTGATTTTTTTTTTTATGCAATTCCAGAAGATAGAAGAGGACCGTATGTGAGGAGATACAAACACACAAAGAAAAGTTGTTCCAAAAATACTCAAACAATTTCTTTGAGCATGGTGATGGTGTCAAGCAGTAAAGCACTGGGTATGCACTTTCTATTTTGTTTACACAAAAATGAGTTAAAGAAACACAAAGTATTCTGTAAGTCAGCAAGCTCAGTTTTGTGTGCGCCTGTCTATGTATATATGAATTTATAGGACTGTACACTTTCACTTGCCTGGTTTATGGTACTTAACGTGAAGTAGATTCAGTTTCACACTACGCTGTGAGTGAATTATTTGTCACATGGGGTTTTGTTGCGCTATAGATGAAGCTCCCGCATTTCATTGTGGAGGCTCATTGTGGAGGCTCAAAGAATGCCCAAGACTCCAGTTGTGGAGTCCTAGACCTCTCATTTTTGCTCTATATTGGGGTATAAAGTTATGCTAAATATCTGTTCCTAAGGTCTACCAGAAACCTTCAGTGTACAAGAAAATTTTTTACCCACTTAGTAAAAGCAAGATTTTGGTTCTTCTGTGTATTTTTCCCCCTCTATCCTACAGTAAATAGAACCATAACTATTTCAAGCTCCAGGTAGGCGCAATGAATGCTTAAAATACATAAAATAAGTAGGGAGATGAAATTTTTTAAATAGTTGAGAATTTTTTTTAAAAAAAAGAGAAACTTACAGTAGTGCTCTATGTATATCATGGCAAGTAAAGAGATAAAAAAGGGAATATGGCATCTGCAGAAAACTTCCATAGAAGAATAATGTTTCTGACTGAGAAGATTTTCATTCAGCTTTAGTTACTTACAAAGAACTGGTTCTGTGCCAAAGAAGTTTACATATGTTTCCCAGACCTTACGAAAGGCACATTCTTACCCTGCATCATTTTCTCAGGAAATAAAGCGTTCAAGGTCTGCTTCTAGAGATTATCAGTGCTCTCTAACTGAGGTGTTGAAGATAAATGTGTTCAAGTCAACTGCAAACACCTCAAAAGACTTGACATGGTCCAGCACAAACCCTGAGCCCAGATAGCTGGCCCAAACTGGCACAGCTCCACTGACTTTGTGGACATCAGTGGGGTACTGTTGATTTACACCAGATGGGCATTTGACCTCTTGCTGTCTGCTGAGCAGACTTGTTAGACGTAATCTTTGACAAAAACTAACAATGGGCACCATGATTTAAGTACTTAGGGAAATGATGGAATAAAAGCATCCAAATGTGTTAAATGTCATGATGTATGGAACCTACTCATTGTGAAGGCGAGTCAAATACTGTGCCAGTCTTTCCCCAGACTCAGCAAAACGTGAGGGAGCAAATCAAAACAAAATCAAATCCACAGCCAGGTCTGCTCCAGCATGATCTTTACTTATGGGGTCTCATGAATAAAAGGACAAAAGCATACATTCACTGTTCCAGGAAACATGACGTGTTTCCTTTAAATGGATTGAGAAATTAAACTTTTAATGTATCTGTCTAACATATAAAGTGGAGCTTCCTGACCTGTCCATTGCAAAGTACCTGTCTTGCACACATCATCCATCTTTATGCGAACAAACCGACTCCGGTTTCTAAGCAGTTTGCATAACTGACTTAAACATTTTGTGGAGTGAAATCTTGGCTTTTTATCCACAACCAGAATAGGCATTAGTATAAACCACTGGGCCAGCGAGATTTTAGTCATACAGCTGTGTGGGTCACCAGCCCTGGAACTGTGGTGTGCGAGCACTGCTGTCCCGACCTGAGGACCTGAGCAAGTGTCTCTACTTGGCCACACAGTTCATGACAGCTCAATGCAGGGTAGCTCAGTGATTCCGCACCGTTTTGTCCTCTGCCGTGTGGACAACCCTTCTGGGTGCATAAAAGGGATCTCCACATCTGCCAACTTAATGACTGTGTTAGAGGTACACCTCAGCTCCGTATCCCAGTGAAGAGCTTTACTATCACAAGAGAAGGAGTGAGAAGAGCTAACTGCCCAGCTCTCCGAAATCCTGCCAGAAGCAGCTCAGCAAAAGCCTGATCCTACCTATCGCAGCCTGTGGTGATGTAGGAGCATATCAGTATCAAGCAGCGTTGGGTCCTGGGAAAGGAAAGCAGAAAGAAAAGCAGAGAAGTAAATGTCTGAGCTGCAAGGCTCCTCAACATCTCGCTCAGCTTTTGTTTTGCATGATCAGGGCTATAACAATGCCTCAGGAAACCAAGAATTGGTCTGACTTTTTTTAAAGGAAATAGCAGAGGACATTTCAGAGATATATAACCTTTCCTAGCTGCTCACAGAGGAAATGATTCCTAAGGATCCCTTATCTTAAAATTAAATAGGTGACGATGGGAGAGAAGCAGAACAGCTGTTTAGAAGCTGTCTTGAAAGAAAACAGAAAGGATTGTGTTCTTCGATGCGGTCCTGCTGCTTTAAAAAACTTTTATAGGCAATTAAAAAGTGAAGTAATGATAATAGTCTGACAAAATCCTTCCTTATCTTTGCTCCCTGACTTTACCTATCATTGCAGGAAGACCAGTTCACAGCTTGACCGTATCTTTGGTTGCAGCATATGAATCACTATTCTCCAAAGAGGTATTATTTACTTAAAAGTGATTAACAGGGATAAGAAGGGTCAGGGTGTTCCACTTTGTGCTGTTAGATGAACTAACTTGATGATAGGCATAATGCAATGGGTCTGGGAGAGCTGTACTGTGTGCCAAAATGATCCCATGCATTATCAGATCTTACCTACCCTTGTTTAAACTAAACAAAATTGTCAGCTACTCAGTTACATTTTCCATATGGTGCAGTATCTTCTGAGCAGCAACTTGAATCAATCTTTGTGAAGTAATATTTTGAGTTATTTTCCTGCTATTCACATTTCTCTCAACAGTGAATGTTGAGAGCAATAATAAAAAAAAAAAAAAACAACTAAGGAGTCCATGTGCTTTAATTAGTCTGTTCTTGTAGCTATTGTTATTAATGGAAGACCCATGTGATATCCAGTGGAAAAAAAACTTTGAAAGACCATTTCATTTTAAGAAGGCAAACAAATTACATCATTTCATTTGGAAAGGAGAAAATGGATGGACCTGATTCTCCCCTCAGCCATGTCATTTTTCTACCAGTGTAACAGAGCTGATGTTAGTAGAACTTTCCCTAATTCACACCAGGATGAAGAACAGAACAGGGGAACAGACGCAGGGTGTGTATTTATGCAAGTCTTTCAACATCAATTCTGAGCTGGGAGGGTGATCAGAGTTTGGAAGCCAACCCTGGAAGCCTTTCTAAGGACACTCAGTGTGAGTGCATTTGCTCAGCCCATGTAGGGTGGCTATTCGCTGGAAGAAAGACAGGGTAGAAAAATAGAAGAAAAGTGAAAAAAAAGTTTAGATCTGGAAGGGATGGGATGTGAAACACATGTCACAGGATGACACAGTGGGATGATACGACTGGATGAACAACGAAGGAAAGAACATAGGAAATAATGAGTTGGGGGCCCACGTTTTTGGTTGGCGGGAGCTTACCCTTTATTCTCTTCCTTCCAGCGTCCTTCCCAAACTCCGCAGGACAATATCCTGATTTCAGTACAACTCCTCAAAAACCTGGAAGCATCACTGGAAAACCAGATCATTTTATCCACTCACATGGGAACTGGCTGAAATAAAATGTACAGCAAGCCATTCTCCAATGACTTGTGATGTGAGAACAGGGAGTATGGGGAATGGGCAATAGTGATGGATTCATTCCTTGGCAGATCTTCTTGGCCATTTCCTTCCACACTCTACAACCCCGGGGAATTTGACAGCTCAGCTACTCCAAGCCTCTGGAAGTTTTGTTGGAGCAGAAAAAGTTACGCCAATTTCTGTTCTTTGCTACACCAACAACTGTATGTGTTTTCATCTATAGCTAATTTTGACCCAGAGAGTCGTCTTCTTTTAAATTATCTCCTCAAAATGCTTTTATTCTTCTCGGGGATTTTAAAGATGTTGCATGCTAATTCCATGATGATTCTCCTTCATGAACTTGTTTTAATACGTTTTTCCTCTCTATCCATATTTTAATGTCAGAACCCATTCAGCATTTCTGCAGGTTCCTCCTGATCCCTGCCAGGTCACCGAGGAAATCCTGCTCGTTAGGTTTGGTCGCCCATAGTGTGAGAACTCCACCTCAGGAGCATCTCTACAGCCCATTTCCCTGTCCCTTGGAGGGACAGGGACTTCATTTCCTGACCCAACTCAATGAATCATTTTCTCAATTAGGCCAGAAATGTTAATGCTCTTTGAATAGAGCATTTCCTTTAACTAGAAAAGAGTTTCTCTTGTGCAATTAGCAGTACAGGAAACAGTTTTGCGTTGATATGGTTATTTATTATTTCCTATTAGTGAGCAGCACATCCTGTGATAACTTTCATAATTAGTAGGTCAAGTGCAAATTTCGTCAGAATGCACGTCATAGCCTTCGGTTTCGGATTGAAATGCTAGGTACAAAAATAGTTTGAAGTCGGATGTCCTCGCCTCCAAAGCACCTTTGGCACTGTGTTTGCCTGTGCCTTAAGAGTCTTTATTTAAGTATAAAATAATAGCAGAAATGCATTTGTCTTGTGTTTCTGTTAGAGTCCTCCTAAGCTGGGATATATAGTAATGGAAATATCCCTGTGCCACTACGCTTTGCCAGAGGGATAGCCACAAGGAAAGAGGCCAGGGCATATAATCCTTCCTTCAAACACAAGACTAACTACCACCCATATTATGCTAATACAGGTTTATACTTAAATATCTACACCAGTGAAACCTTTAGGTCAAGTGAGGACAGGATTCATGACAAAGCTGGCTTGGACATTTTGGATTCCTTGCTGCAGGGCACTATATACTTGTGAATTACCCATTTCATTGGGAGGGAGAAATGGCTACAAAAGGAGCAGAAAAAAATGTGCAGGGACATGATATTGCGGTAGGGGCAAACACAGAAAGAAACTGAGGTATGGGTTATGTTTAAATGTGATAAAAGAGAAAAGAATAGTTTATTTCCTGGAATTTTCAGGCACTTTTTTTTATTTTGGAAAGTCATAATTAAAGTTGCACACATCAAATGTTTGTGGTCAATGAATTCAGCACTCTATCCTCAGAGCAAATCTCTGGATTCCTCTTCTATACAAGGAGGCTGGAATACAGTTTCTTGGAAACACTTTAAAAAATAGCTCCATTTTCTTAATATTTTTTTGTGGAAAATGCTCCATTATTCACCTAGCTCTACTCCTGCTCGGTTTTGTGGAGGAGGACTCCCCACCTTTGGATTAATTTCTCTCTGGGCTTGGAGACGCATCCATTTTGATGGGCCCAGTTCACACAAGCTTAAAGCAGCCTGGGTTGTGCTGGACTCTCTCTGGGCTGTGCTCTGGGGCTGATGGGTGAATGAATGACTGCGTCCTTCTCCTGCACACACACACAGTCACTTAACACTTTTTATAGACCTCTTCTTGCAGCCTTCCTTCAGTTCTGTTAATTTTCGCTGAACTCTTTGAACACGGCAATGTCAAGAGCTGACTGTAGCATTCTAGGTATTATGCCATTGTTGGTACTTTGCCATTTAAAGAAAGAATGTTTCCTTTTTTTTGGCCTGTGACATGAATTGTCTGTAAATGCATCCCATATTTGCATGAGGCTTTTTGCCATTTTAGCAGATGGAAATTTCATATCTAATTTAATGTCCATTAGGTCTCTTTCAGTACCATTGCTTTCCAAGTATCTCCCTACTATGAAATTAGTATTAATCTCCCCTCCCCCCTCCCCAACCCACACACCCCACTATATAATTATGCAGCCCTTCCCCCGCTTAAAGATCCTCAAAAAAAACCCAGAATTAAATACGTGAAACGCAAACGTGCACATTTAGTGCTATGTGCTCCTGATGTATTGGATCCACTGTCGGCTTGTGAGAGCAGGCTGTGCTGGGATCAGCAATGGATAAGCAAGGGGTCTGCTGCAATCGGTGATTTCCTACTGGCAAAAAGCAGAGGAAGGATCGTGCCAGGACTGACACTAACATTTCTCGGGGTGAGGAGCAGCAGGGACACGATTCTGCTTCCTGCAGGGGCTAAGAGCGACGAAAAACCGTGTAAAGCTGCTCCGGGCTTTACTGCTCTGGCCAAGGTGGAAGAGGATTTTTTCCACTTCCTTGCGTAGCACAACCACTCCGTTAAATTAATAATCCGACCCTTAATGCCACAGATGACAGAGGCGGCCTTTGAAACTTGACTGAACAAATGATTTCAGCACGCAGTGAACTCTCGGCACCCACGGACTCCCTTCTCCACCAGTGAAATCATTAGTTACCCTCCGCTTAAATATCCTGCTGAATCGGAGGGCAGTGCGCAGCCTGCCAGCGGGAGCTTTGCTGGGGACTGGCTTGTTTTGCGCAGATGGATTTTTAATTCCCTCCTGCCTGCCCCTTCGTTAAGCCGGTTGTTTCTCGGAGAGGGGTTCAGACCTTCCCAGGAGTGGCCGGGGCTGACTCACCTCGCCGCCCCCTCCCCGGGCGCAGCGGGAGGTGGGAAACGGGTTCACCCACCGGCTCAGGTTTGGAACACGGAATAGGGGAGGAAATTTGTTTTGTACAAATGATCGTGAAGAAGGAAGGGAAGAAATTCACATTAGTCAGGCACAGGAGGGGTGAACAATCCTGTTGAATAAGTATGTCTGTAAGCCACGCTCAAACAAGACAGGTATTTACAGGGGCAGAAGGACTGTGTGGAGGATGAATAATTTTTTTTTTGGAGATTTGGAAATTCAGGGAGGGCCGCATTAAATACTGACACATTTCAATTGCCACTTTCCAAGAAAATCATACATTCTGATAGCACGGTATTACCAAAACATGTATTTTCTCGAGGACTCAATCCTGAAAGATCTGAACCAGCAACCCAAGCCAACATCCCACCTTAGGGGTCCTAATGACAAACCTGGGTGTAAATAGATCCCCCAGCACCCCCAGCACGTGGTCCTGGTGCTGGAGCTCTGCAGCTTGCACAGGGCACCAGTAATAACTCACTAACTCCAGAGGGTCTCTCTACCCTATGAAAAACAAGGTTCATTTAAAGATGCCTAAATGCATTGCTGGGGTGCAAGCAGTGCATGACAGAATTTCAACCCCGGAGTTTAAACATGTAATTGTTGTTTTAAGTGATTGCCATTGAGCTTAGCCCCTCAATTTATCATTAGGGAAGGTCTTGATTTGCCGTTACTAGGGCATACATGCTGTAAGAACACAGAGTTTAACACAAGGACAGGGAATCTGCCGAGCGATGAGGTTTACTCGCACAATTCTAGTCCAGCCTGGATGCAAACTTCTCCAGCACCCAGGGACTGTTCGGATTCGGAGTTTTTCTCCAGGCCCATCTCTCCCTTTTTTCAAATGACTGTTATTTTTTGAAACGTAACACTGTGCAAATAAAAGTGAAGCCATACTTGAATGTCAAGAAATGCATGGAGAACATCAGTAATGTAGAGAATATATACTCAGGGAATAAGCTTCAGCAGGAATGCTAATTTAGTTATAGTATTTAAAGCTGACTGCAAACAGCTGGGTAGCATTAACCGTATTAGGGAAACAAGAAAGGTGGAGCAAAATCTAGGGGACTGAGGTATGACAGTGCCAAATGTATGGAAAAGATTTGGAATATGTGAAATGTACTGCTGTTGGACCCACACTATGTAATAATGGTGATGTGGTGCGCAGTTATCTCTGGGACTTCCCAGCACACTAAAAGATTTGTAGAGCAATGTCTGTGGCTTGTGGCAGGCCACTCTTTTGATAACACGGCAGGGAAACAGAAATACAAGTTAAAATAGCGGGTGCTGCGTTCTTTTATAGAGGCTTCACTCCTACTAGAGAGGAGATCCTGACAGTCCTTTATTCTCTTTTCACACACTGCTCTACTCTGCAGCTATTCAAAAAGCCTGCAAAGTCAAAGCTGGGAGATTAGGTTTAAACTACATCTGCTCCAGCTGCAATAGCACTTACTTTGCACTTTGCATTTTCCAAGAGCTGTGCAAACGTTAACTAATTAGGCTGAATCCCAGCAATGCCATTCTCACGGTGGTAGGAGCTTTTATCTGCTTTTCATGGTTAGGTGGATGCAAAGAGAGCTCCAGGAGCAGACTGCAAAACTTGTCCTCACGTGAGTAGACCCATGTTCAGGCTGTTTCCATAGTTCAAGTGCAAGTTTCGTGGACTGCAACGCTAAGCAGAACTGCTTTGTAAGGAGCTGGTTACTAGTGTGAGTAAGATGTTCAAAATATGGCCCTTTGTGGCTTGCCCAGGACCACACAGTGAGTTAGAAGCAGAGCTGGGATTTCGCTTCCTCTAACTCTGATTTTTCTCACAGTTGTGGTTTCATTGCAAACCTCTTGTGTTGCTTTCATATTTTTTGTATTGCTCCATGTCTCTATACCTTATGGTAGATACATTTTTAACCTTCTTATTAGAGATGGGCCTGAAGTGGAACAGAAGATATGGTGCTTCTTGACTGTCTGGGGACAGTAGGGTGTGCGGAGATTTTCACCTTGGCCATTTATCTACTTCTTGTGGAAATGGAGAACAGTTGATGCAACAACCCATGAGAGATGATTGAAGCAACTTCTCTTTAGAGTTAGACAACTAATTGACAGCAATTTATCTATCTGCTGGCATTGATGCTTTTATGTTCATGTTTAGCCTTATCATGTTTTATATTCTTCATGTGTTTCTTTGCAAAAACATTTTGGGTCTATTTGGAAAGCAGCCCATTAGGGAAAAACTCATTTTGTGCAGTGCTGCACAGTTTGTTTGATGGTTTTAGCTGTGCTCCCCAATGAAATGGCTTGTACAACTCACCGAGAACTTCGTATTTCTAAGCATGCAATCAGACAAAGTCAGACAGAGTGCTGCTGACCTGTGCTAAGTGTTACTGCTCCCCGGCCATTCCTGGCTGCTTGTCCCTTCCCTTCTGCCAGAAGTCACTGTCCTGTCAGATCTGCTAGGTTACATAATTAATCAGGAATTTCTTTAGCCTCTGCCCTGGTCCTATGCATTTCAGTTATAAAAAATGCCAAGCCATAGTAAGTTTCACATTATTCTTTAAACCCTGATCATTTCACAGAGCTGAGCTGCAGAGCAAAGGGAGGCGGAGCTGCACTGCCAGGGCTCGGAGCTCGGGAGCGTTTCCTTTAGCGGTGGCGGCAGCAGGGAGCAGGGATGGGGAGGAGGCTGGGGATGGCACTTGCTGTAGCTGGGTCAACAGTAGCGGTCTTAGGTGGGCCAAGTGTGCCCGAGTTGTAGCGCCAAGTGTAAAATTCTTATTAAAGTTTGGTTTGGAATTTGGTTTTGGAGAACTGTTGAAAACTCAGTCTCTAAAATTAGCTTTTAGCAAGTATTGCTGTTTATAAAGTTCATTCACTAGCATGTTTATGGAAAGTGAGCCCAGAAGGGAAGGAATGCAGTAAAAGTACATTCATTTGAAAATTCAAATAAAAATATTTGCTTTGAATCAGAGGCTTTTTTTTTTTTTAATCCTTCTCTGCTCTTTGTCCAGTTTGTTAGTACTTTTGTTGTCCAGCAAACAGAGTCACTGTCCTGAACTTTCCTCTTCTCAGTACCGCGCAGTACGTGTGAGTGAAGACTCGTGCCTGTTGTGTGGGGGAGCCGTTGGTCTTGTTTGAGAGCATGGGAAATCATTGTTATTAAAAAAAGCAACAACAACAAAACCCATTCCCCCCCACAAAGTCACCCTCCAATTTGGAAAGCCGGGTGGCAAGAACAGCTGGGAGCTGTTACCATTGCACTGATGGCATTGGTAATACCAAATGTGAAAAAATTAATCAAGCCTTCACAAGACTGGCTTAAAATAATGAGGCTTCTAAACTGACACTTTTCATTTGTTTTCTGGATTCTGAGAAGGGCTCGGTAAACAGTAATCTGTTTATGGGATTACCTTTTTATTTTCCTTTAATGTTTCTGTCCTCTGCTGCTGGCCGCTTATTCCCATATCTTCCCTCTCAGGCGGAGCTCAGGCACATAGCCATCCCCATTTGGTACTAGGAAGGAGGGAGAAAAAAGGTGTGGAAAGAAATGGCTTGGAGAAGGAGGGACGGAAACTACTTGAAACAATAATAAAGCAGCTCGGGAGGCAGATGAGCAGAGTCCTGGAAGTGAAAATTGCTGCTGTTACTTCCTCAGTTCCTTACACATCTGCTAATGCTAATCAGGTACCAAATCCTGTGAGTGCTCAGTTCAGATATTTATACACATGGGGCTTGACGATAATGTACTTGGATAACTGGTAGGGTTGAGACACATCACCACCGTTACGGGGGATCCTATCATTCCTACCTCCTTGTCACGTGATCCCAGGTTAGGCAGGATGGCATGGTGTGATAAAGGAACCCAAAACTGCCCACAGGTCACTTCCTTTAGAGAAAAGGCATTTCTACTGCCCTAATATTCACTTTTTTGATTAAAATCACCTTTATCACATCATATGTTAAGAGCTGCAAAGCTGCAAATGCAAAGTCATTCCTCTGATTTTAGTGGTCCAGCTCAGTATGAAGCCAGACTCCATGCAGCAAGAGTTAACCTTGTTATCTCTATTAATTACTTCTATTTGGTTACTGCCATTTAAATACCCAAAGTCTAACTTCTTATCTCTATGAGCTATAGAGGGAGACTGATGAAATCCCTTCACAACTGATATTAGAAACAAATGTTTTCTACCAGCTTTGATCATTTTATATTGGCAAGCTCTTTGTTTTCATCCTTTTAAACAAGTAAGATCACTGTGTAAAGAGGTGGACATGAACCAGAGCTGCTGATCTGAACACACAGATTTTTGGAGAACTTTAGATCCAGAAATTAATATCTAAGAAAAAATAAATACACCGGGAGGCAAGGACACCCTTTGATTTGAGCCTGTTTCAAACTCTGTAGAGATTGAGATGTGAAGGTGAACATGGGTCACCTGGTACCTCTTTGAACTTTTTTATAAAATGAATGTAATGGATTTGGCTTACTACTGCTCACTAGGTGGACCTGCAAACTACCCAGGAGACAACGTGGGAAAATTGGGCTGGCAGGGTCCTTGCCATATCCAGAGATGTCTTAATCCAGTACCTTTTACAAACACTAGAATCATGTCATTAAAATTTTTAAAAAGTCAATCAAATTCTTTCCCACATTCATGTGTCTTTAGCTGTGTGTGGTAGGAAAAGGATCCAAAGAGTTTTCTCTCATGTGTTTGCTTTCGTGGCAATGAACTGAACTGTTCCCCAGAGCCTTTGCTTTAGGGTTTCATGGTACTGAAAATTTAGTGGGCTTTAATTTGGCCTTGCCTTCTCTTGTGTTGTAAAATGTACAACGGTTACTGTTCCAAGACATATTTAAAGTTCTCCTTGTTTAATGTAGGAGCTGATGAAAAACCATAATTTCTGGTGGAAGTAGTTTTAAACTCCAAATCTTCTTCAGTCAGTTCCCTCTTCATCTACTAGTTTGCCCTCAGAAATGAAGTTACTTCAGAAGATGTTGTTTGAGTTGTGGATTGTTCATTGTTCACATACTTTTTATAAAATAACCCACTGTTCTCACATGGCTATCAAGAAGGACAAAAAACATTTGCCTGTAAGTTCCTCTTCCTTCTCTTATCCAAAAAAGAACATCATCTAAGTATTTACCTTAGCAACTGTGAATTGCATATTTTAGGTTTTTTTTACTATTTTATACTGTATGTTATCTTTTATACTGTGTTTTCTTGCAAAGATCTTAAAATGCCTTACAAAATCTGCTTTGTATCATGCAACCTGTTTTGTAGAGTGAGACCAAAGGGAGTTCATTTCTAGCAGAGTCAAGAGTTCTGGACTAGAAGTTTAGAGGTCTCCAATTGGGCAAAACCAGCTCCTTGTTTATGTACCTTCTATAATTCGGTAGAAGCCCACAATCATATTGTTACAGATTTATGGCTACCAAGGACTCCTACTTTTAGGACAATCTGAGTGCTCAGCATCTCACAGGGACAGCAAAATCTTTATTCCTTCTGTCTCTCTATCACAAGTGACAGCTTATAGTTCTCTCTGATGGTGGTAATACAGAATTTTGGACTTTCAGATTCTTGTGTGTCTTGATTATATCCAGGAGGGCAGATGTCCTTCACTGATACAGAAGGAGTCTCTTCATGGATAAGACGTGTCAGCTACCTGTGTTCCCCTGCTGTGCCTTCCTTCACAGCACTCTCCAAAAATATGTGTGCAATCATACCATATGATTCACAGCCTAATGGCATACATGCCTTGATTGCTTCACTTAAAAAAAAAAAAAAAAGAAAAATCTGAGATTTCTCATTGGTCATATCAGAAAGATTTTCTTCAGCTGGATGACTTTTGGGTTCCATCCTTTGATTTCAGCTTCAAGTTTCAAGTCCAAATGAACCCCAAATAACAAAAACCTCTGAGTCCCACCTGGTTTCAATACAAAATCATGTTTTGTGTTCTTTTCAAAATAGGCCCAGGTTGGTTCAAAAGATTCATGAACCTTGGCAAACTTTTTCAATGAGCATGATTTAAGTTTCTGTGTTTGTACTGTGTGGTTTTATTGTGAATGTTTCTCATGGTCTTAGTTAGGAACATAATATGGATTCACTATAACATCAGCTACATGATAACTTGCCTGCGTTTGATGGTTGATGCTTATGTTTTGATACATATCTACAAATATTCTTATATGCACAGCTGAGAATTTGGTTAACCTAAAAGATTGCCTTTCCTTAGATCAATTAAGATTTTTTTTTCACTTGTAAAATAAACACATTTGCAATTACAGATGGAGAAAAAGAGGTCTATGGGAAAGGAACTTAGGAAGTTGGCAGATCCTCAGAGGAGTTACATTAAAGAAACAAGCATACACTCTCTAAATGTGGAAGGAAGGATAGTAATTTCAGTTAGAGACAAATTTGTTTAAATTATGAGCTTTTCAGAGCCTCTGAAACAAGGAAGAAGGGTGAAGAAACATTCCTTTCACCCCTTTTTCCTCGTCTCCTTAATTTCTAGAGATGCGATGGCATGGTGAGGGAGTACACAGAGGTAAATCATATCTTTCTGGTTTTACTATGGGCAAGATAGAGTTTACCCAGCTTCTTTGAGCATGATCTTGAATATCAGGCAGGAGCCTGACACATTTGTTTATCCCACAGAGTATTTTTCTATTGTATATTACTGCATCACTGGAGGGACCTGTGTCCTAAATTTAGACTCTGATCCAAATTTTCTCCAGATTTGGGGAGGCTTTAGATTTTGCTTCATAATTAAGATTATTAGGAGAGATGTACTGCTAATCATTTGCATTGCTGTATTCCGGGTTGCTTCCTAAACTGAACCAGAACTCAACATAAAGGAGCACAGGACTGCTTTTCGATTTCTATACTTCTGTTCTTCGATATCACATTTCCTTCCAGTCAAAGTTCTGCCATTTAGGTACTACTTCAGCGAGAAAATGTGAGAAATAAAATCACAGTGAAATAAATCTATCTTCATCTCATTTCTCTCTGCCATTCACAGATGCCAACTTAATACAATAGCTCTTTGAGATGACGGACTCGTGTGGGGCAGCAGCTCCAGTGACCCGAACGCTACGGTGTACAATTCAGCAGAGATTCCATAGCAACTGCAGAAAAAAAAATTGGTAAAAGCTATAGCTCGGCACTAAGGTATACTTTCAAAAGTACCTCTTTATTTATATAAGCACGTGTGCGCATTCCTTGGGATGGCTCGAAAGCAGGAGATTTTGCGATTTCACCGAACGGCGTGCCGGTCGTTACTCAGTGTGGCGATGTGTTTGCGGCATCGTCTGTAAGACACACACGAGCAGAAGGACAGGGTGGTACAGGCCTCGTCTGAATGGGGCAGCTACAGTCACCTCCTCCCGGCTCAGCTGGAAGCGGTGCTCCTCTTTGCCTGGCTCAGATTGCTGCTTATGGTTTCAGTTAGAGGTAGTTGAAAAGGATCTATTTTATACTTTTTGCATCTGAAAAGAGGGCTTCATCAGCAATTACATTTGTCAGAAGGAAATCTGGAGGGGCTGCTCCTCAAAAGGGGAGACTTTATCTCAAGCAATTTCCAAACAAAAGTTTTGAGCTCTGTTTTGGAAATTTCATAGGGGTTTCTGGGTCTTATACTATATAGCTGTTAATACAAAAAGGCATTTCAACCCTAAGTGTGTGAAGGACATAACCATAGAGCTCCAATGAAAAGCGAAAGGGAAAGGTCTCTCAGTCAAAACCTGTGTGATCAGAAGCACTTCTGGCAGCTGATGAAACCAGTGAGAAATTGCATGCTATCAACCTTTCAGCTCCTTTTCTTAAAGACGAACTCAGGGCCACCTTGCAGTTTGGAAGCAGGACAGCTTGGATGCGCGCTTTGCTGGATGATCTTTGAAAAATCCCAAATGTATAATCTTAAAAAACTTTTTCCAGTGGAAGCCATGGTCGCTCCAAAGAGTGTCACACCCTTTGGCAGAGGAGCGCAGAGGCTCGGCAGTGAGCAGACCACCCGATTTCCTGGAAACCCGTTTACTGGTGCAAGTCACCAGAGACGTAAAATCTTTCTAGAGTGCCCAGAAAAATGTAGACCTAACCCTATTTTTTTTTGTCATCCCTGAGTTGGTTTTGGTGGGAATTTACTTGGCTGAACCAGCAAAATTGCAGCCCTTTTTTCTTCCAAGAAAAAAATCCAGGGGAAAAAAACATGGTAGGTTTACATAAAAGTGGATTAGAAGTGCAAATCCGTATTTTCACCAGTGTAAATAAAAGCAAAATGTAGCCTGATACTTTATTACTTTTCCGTTTTATTTCAAGCTGCTTAATATTTTCTGTTCAAAGGTGGTTTCAAGCCAGCAAAGATTCATTAAAACCTTTTAGTGGTAGTTTAAGAGTACTTTATGAATTATATTGATATTTATTATTAATCACGTGTTGGTGAACCGGGAATTTAGGAGGTCAAATACCGTTGGCATTTTATAGCTGTTTCTCACTTAAAAAAATCATCGTCTAAGCAGACTCAGTTTGTAATGAAAATTAATTTTCGGGGTGAGTCGTTATCAGTTTAGGAACATTTGACTCCTACATTTTTCAAAGCTGAGGAGGGAACGTGGAGGGAACACTGACAACCAGCCAAAATTCTTTATTGCCTTCCTATGTGATGTACGTTTGCTCTCCCTAGGATAACTAGTGTCATGCTTGTCAGCAGTACATAAAACAGACAAACCTTTTTTATTCCCTTCCTCTACGTGACCCGAGCCCCACCAGTTCCTACCGTCTCAGGATCCAACCCAGTGCTAGTCCCTTTGTCACGGCTGCATTTTGCGCCTCTGTGGTCCGTGCACTCTGGGGATCTCAAAGCATTTTATGTACGCTAATAATTAATTGCACTTTATAGTATTCCCAGGAAGTAAGAAAAAAAAAAAAAAGTGGCTTTTCTACTCATTTGGAGAAGTATGTGTCAGAGGAGCCTGTTGGTTGCGCTCATTAAAGCAGTCAGAGAAATCTCAGGAATCCAGAGCAAGAAGCGATGTGCAGCTCCTGCTCTCCAGCCTCTCATCTGAGCTTTTAGTCTTCATAAATGCCTGTTTGGCCTCCTTGCCTGTCCTCTGCACTAAATTACCTTCTTTATTGGCTATAAGATACCAGAGTGGATTTCCTCATGTAATTGTGGGTTACATCTTTCAGCAAAAGTTGCTTTTTTTCGCGTCTTGGCTCTCCTTATCTACTTCTCAGAGCAGTTTCTGAGCTAACACTTTAATAAATCTACATTTTGGTACATTGGAGTCCTTCTAAAAGAAAAGATGTGTGTAGAGATAAAATACTGAAGGCGAACATCTCAAAGACAACAGAGAAACATGAGGCAATAGATGACATCTCTTGTAGTGACATTTCCTAAAAGGCTTTAAAAGTTTCTGGAACCGTTACTTCTTACCAAATTCATTCCACCTGCATGTTTGCAAACATTGGGTTTTGGTTTTTTTTTAGAGTAAGGTCTAAAGTCACAGGTGCTTCAGGTTGTTAGCGAAAATATCTTTACGAGCGCAGGTGGAAGCCTGGACCTAACCCTGTATTTTGGGTTAGCCAGGCTCTCACATCTCCGGTCACAGAGCAGAAAGACAGATCGCCGGGCGCTGGACCGAGCAGCAGACCACGATGGGTAGAAGGGCCATCCGTGCACTCGGCTTCCCATCAACACGCTGAGGAATTTTTCGCGACACCTGTGAGATGCATTCAGCGATCGGGCTGGTATGGCCATTCGGTAAAGCGGATTTAGCGGTGAAGGTGAGGGTCCTAAGGTGAAGGTACGGGCTCATTATTGCGGCGGTGTCGCGCGGCACTGCTCTGACGTGCCAGACCGCGTTAGACTCATGCGGGGTGTTTGCTAGCGCGGCGCGTTAAGCCGCAGGTGTTCTGCACCGTACAAAGCCTTCAAAGATCAGTCTCAAATGTTTCTGTTGCTATAAAGAGGATTAAAAGGATTTTAAAACATAGTGGGTCGGCCCGACTGCTGGTGAAATTGCCAACATTTAGCAGAAAGGGAAGGGAGGCTGGAGCAGCGGGGTGGAGCGGGGGCTTGGGGGAAGCCATACGGTAACTTTCAGGGGGGGTTTTATGATCCAAATGTGGATCTGTAGCACTTTCAACTGGAACTCATTAAGAATTCATGGAGCAGAAAATGCGAGAGGTTCTGGAAATGAGGACTTTGAAAGGCCAAATGTGAGTTGTAAATAAAATAGAGTGGATATTCAATTTTTGCTATTAAATATCTCGGAATATTTTCTCAGATCGGCAGATCAGGCTTTCAACTAAAAACCTACCCCTAAAACAAAAGGACAAATAGAAGGAGTTTTACAGACTCTTAAAGCGGAGAGCAGATAAAGACCGTAATCAGATATTATACATCTCAAAACCATGAGAGCTTATTGATTAGAAACGCTGAACAGCACCATTCATTCTGGCTCTGATTGAGCAATATACCGAAGCATGTGTTTATCTTTAAGCATATTTTGAAATCCCATTGACTTCAATCACCATTGACCCCTGTTACTGAAATTGGACCCTTGGGAAGACACAGCTTTCCTAAATATTATGTGTATAAACAAGAGAATCAGGAACACCCACACTTGAGAAAGGCAGCAGCTTAAGCAGAGTGTACGGGGATCACTAAGAAACCGTCTCCTAACTTCTTCCATTACATATAGGTGGTGCTGGTGTTGGCAGTTATTCATCACTGTATTTTCTAGAGGCCAAGACATTTGCAAGAGAACAATTTATCTGCTGCTGTAGTCATTTGAGGCCCTCTTTAGAGAAAAGCCCTCTTCCCTTTCTTCCTCGTTGCTGTCTTAGCTTGTGGACATCAAGCCGTTTCAGGAGTTCGGGCATAAGTGTGTCTCTGTAAGTAAAACCTTGTTTTGGACGAGCTTCATAGTGAAGCCCCTCCAGGAACAAAGATGTAGCTCATGGTGTCAGGAGCTGAATGCCAGACGAAGCAACATCACCCGGTTTGCAGCCTCGTTCTCTCCTTTTGCAGGCCCGGTTTTATGCTGACGTTTAAATGCAGCTGCAACATTTCCCCTGGCTATGGTAATTTTCTTTTGAAAACTTGGACTTTTCTACCAGAGGCGGTTTGTGCATAGTGGGCTTTTCTTCTTTGCCAGCTGTGTTGAATTTGGTGAATATTGGTGTTAGTCTTATTTTTACTCAGAACTCTTCAAGGATAGCTGCCCAATCCATTATTTCAACAGTGTAACAATAACAAATAAATAATGGATAATAAGCTATTGATCAAAGGTGGAGATCAAATAACGAGGAACAATTGCACCTGATCTAGAGGACGCAAGACCTTTCTCTGCACTATGTCAGTCAGTGCACAACACAATTCAGTCTGAAGAAATGCAGAGTATTAAATCTGGAATTAATAAGTCAAAACAGGGAATAAAGTCCCTCCTGCTTATGGGAACACCTGTTAAAAGTAAACTCAAGTTAAACAAACAACTCTCAGAGGAACTGATTATTGCCTGTAGTTTTCGATGGTGGTTTGTCCACTTTAAAAGAACACTTACCAGCTTGCAAGAACACGTTAAAAATTTCACTTACAGTTCTAATACAAATGTTATCCTCTCCGGTCAGTCTCTTCAGTTTCTGCAAGAGGTGAGGGTTATTAAACATATGACAAAACCTGCCAGACCCTGAGGACCGATCAGATACAATGGAAACTCGCTGGAGTTTTACTGAGATCTCATCAGTGCTTGGGTAGATCCATTATTCAACAGTCTGAAAAGAAAAATATCCTCCTGAAAAGAAGAATGTAGGCAGCTGATGCCCTAGTGAATTAATGCCTCTTTGAAACATTATGAAATTTGATTAATGTGTGCAAAATATTCTGAAGTCCTTAGGAGGATGTGGAAAATGTAAGAAGAATGCAAATGCTACAAGCGGTGTTGTGAGTATAAGCAACTTTGCAGTGCACACCAAAAATGAGAATTGCTTTCCAGTTCAGGTGATTTAGCGTAACATCTATTGACACATTCAGGGTGTGCCTAATTCTGGCTTGTCTGGCAGAAATGGGGTCTTGAGTTTAAGGGGTTTCACATTTGGGTATCCACAATTATCAAAAGTTAATGACCACTGCAGTTGTCAGAAGTTCAGTTCCATTGCATTTTCAGTTTTGCAGTGATTAACGTGCTATAGCTAAATACTGATGTTTTACATTGTTAGGAGATTATGACTGCACTGAGTGAGAAAAATTTATAGCTCGAGACTTTAAGCCTGTGTAAAGTCACTGAAAATTATGTGTCAGAGGTAGAGTTTTTAAAAATAACTGGGAATCCCTTTCCAATTCACAGAAATTCAATAAGGTGCCTGGTAATGTTACAGTTATGCCCCCAAAAACATATTAAAAGAATTCTTTTCCCGTTACCAGGGGACTCTGCCTCTTGTAACTACACTCGTCTTTGATAAGCACCCATCATAGGCATTCTGTAAATCTGTGTTGAATATTGTAAGACACTGTTTCCCCCTTCATTTTGGCAGAAGCTTCCTTTTTACCCCAACCCGTGATCTGGTTATATCTTGGAAAATGTGAACTGATAAATTTCTGAATTACTAGTAATGCGCTTTAAATATTTCAACTTTGTATTTTATCTTGCTCTTTTAATAGAATTGCCCTTCTCAGATGAGCTCGTTTCATTGGCTTAATATTACATCACAACATTCAGACGCCCTAACTTTATCTTCAGGAGACTGTGTTCGTCATCTCACACCTGCCTATATCTTTTCTTTCCCGCTTGCGTGTTCTGCTCTGCATTCTTCCAGATAGAATAATCTCACTCTTTATACCCTTTTCTGCATCTTGAATTTGCTATTTCTTTGTGCTGCCCCTCACTCTTCGAACAGATGCTTCTGGTAACCCTTCTTAGCTCTTAGGTCTTCTTTCATCTAAAAAGAAGTGCAAGATACACTTTCTACCTTGGGTTGCTCACTGGTAATGCCGTCAAGTCTGTAGTAGCTCAACTGAAATCTTGTATCCCGTAGCAAACCCTTTTGGACATGAGACATGTCTTGTCAAACGGTTCACAAAGCACAAACTAAATTTCCTTTACCTCTCAGCAGAAGCAAAAACGCAATAAAAAGAATTGTAATTAAAACATAAATGTATCTATATTTCTACTTCGG
>VUYV01000196.1:94215-107270 GCA_008711295.1 Anarhynchus alexandrinus | reverse complement strand
GAAATATAAAACCAAAAGATGATCAAATAATTACAGATACTCCAATTGATGTGCTTGTTAGGATTCACTGAAACTTTTAGGAGATCTGCTTGAGCTTTGTTTACTTCAGGGCTTTTTATTATCTCCATGGGAAAAAGACAGAGTTGAAGAAGGATGTTATAGAAAAGTCAAAAGGCTTAAGCTGTCCCTTCAACACTTGTATTATTTTTAATAATGGAATAAGGGAGGGAGAGGGTTTTCTAAAAGAGGAAATAAGTAAATGATAGTTTGTTTGTTCCTTTTAAAATAACACTGGTTTTTAAGTTGTGCTTTCCTCTTCCTTTCTACGTGCTTTGCATAAAATCTTTTCTCTCTGCTTTGTGTTTTCCTGTATTGTGTAGCCTTTTTCTAGCCTTGATTCTGCAGGTTCCAGAGTTAATCCTCAGCTTCCAAGGGGTGAACACCACTAGAAGTACCCTAACTACCAGTATCTCCACTGGAAGCAATGCCATGGTGTTCCAGTTGTGTACCCATTTTGTTTCTACTCCTGTTTATCTTGTGTGCTGATGAGGGCACAGCATAATCTATCTTGCACAAAGCACAGGGTCGAGATTCAGTCTTGACTACCCAAACAAGTCTGACTCTGGAGAACTTTCTCTGTCCTTTCCATACCTATATTCCTAGAAAGAGGGATTTTTAAGAGCGCCATCGGAGTCCCAGTCAAGCAGTTGTTGTGTTAGGTACTGCATAAAGAATTTAAAAAAGAAACAATGCTGACTGAAGCACTTATATTCAATATATTTGTTAGGACATGATCCAGAAAAACTGTAGGTTTTGAAATTAGGTAGGAACTGAGCAGAAGAGAAGAATCAAATCAGAAAAAAATGCAGACTGAAATCACAGTATGTGAAACGATGAGCAGGAATGGTTTCTGGAAATATGATATCCTTACTTCAAAGACACTAAGGTGGTGGCTTTCAGGATGTAGATGGAGTGACAGGAAGGTGCTTGTGCTTGGAGTGAGACTAAGAAAAGGGGGTCAGATGAAACTTTATGTGCATGGAGGAGGATGGAAGCAAATCGCTGTGTGCTAGAACATTGAATAGGATGGAGATAAACACTGTAGGATTTTACAAACAAAGATAAGGAGTTTATTTTTGATACAGTAATGGGGAAAGAATTAAACAAGAATGCAAAGGGAAGAGTGCAATCAGACTGCCAAGTCACGAATCTACTCCTACCAGCAGTGTTTGGAGTGGGTGGAAGGAGGATGCAGCAATACGACGTTGTTTAAACACCCCAAAAGATGGAGGTTGTATAGCAAGTTGAAATGCAAGAAATAACAACTTTTTGCTTTCTGAGCAGACAGAAAAATCTGCATATTTGGTACAGAAAAAGAAGTGGCAAGACAGGGAGATGGCCTGCTGTGGAGGCATCTGGTTTTCTGGCTCTAGCACCTTATTGGAAATGCTGACTGCAGTCTCTTCACAACCAAGGAGTCCATTGCTCTCCATTGGGATCTTTCATTGGATTCACTGACAGAGAACTAAATATCAGTTTGTAGAATGAGGAAAGTAATACAGACTGTTATGGTAAGCCAGTCCAACACAGTATCATTATTTCAACATAAATACATATGGTTTTTTACAGGAAACAGAAAAGGCTGACACCCTTTTGATGAATAAATCCAGCAAAATCAGAATGAATAATAATTCTGCTTTGTCTGCTTTTGGCTGCTCCTCAATTCAGCAGAAACCAGGTCTATCAAAAAAATGTCTCATTGTGTAATACATCCTACTTGACTGCTTTTATCTGTTTATGCCACACACAGAGCAGTAATGAACACTTAAAGGAAAAAATGGGTTCCAGTAATACAGGTATATGAAAAAATATCAGCAGAATTCTCCCACAGTTTGCTTTAGAAAAGATGTGAGTATGATCTTTCAAACCGTTTGTTGGAACCATCTTAGTGCTGTAGGGTTAGCATATATAAATATCTGTATTGCATGATTATACATATATAAACCAAATACACGTTTGGGGATTTTTTCCAAGATTTTTAATCTAGTAAGAATATTGGTTCATGCAAATAAAAACCCTTCTTGAAAAGGCATCACTTTTTATTAATGTTTTACTGTTCTTAAAAATGGGCATTCTTACCTGAAAACTCTAGACATTTTCAATCAACTACTTATTAAAAAATGAAAAGTGCTATACCAAAGGAAAGATTTTCACAACAGTGTCAAAGTTTGCAGAGTGTATTTTGCTATAGATAGTCTCTGTAGAAAATTAGAAGCCTGAACCAACAAAACCAGTTCATATATGGTGTGTGTTCTACCGAATGTGACCATGTTCACTTATGAGTGCAGTTCATTTTTGAGCCTGCAAGTAAAGGCAAGGAGACAGGAGAATTAACAAACTGTGGCCTGATCCATCCGTCAGAGTTGTGCCGTCAGATAGCCTGAGCGCTCCTTTGCCATTCTTCCCTATGCCAAGTAGCTGCTGGCAATGCCACAAAGTGACGTCCCCTAAATTCAGAAAGAAGAGGTTACTTGATAAATGCTTTGGAATTTCCTTCAAGCTGAGAAGCTGCCAGGTGCCCAGGTGTAAAGAAGAAAGGGAAGGCAAAGTATGGGACTCCATTCTAGAAGGGAATCTTTGAGAGAAAGAAAATTACCGTGGGAGCAACTGGACATGAGATTCATGTTGGACATATTTTATATCTGTATTTTATTGATTGTGTGTGGTTTGTTTTTTTTTTATAAAAGCGCAACTTCCTTAATAACCAAAAGGTTTGCTTCATGAGGATAAAACTTCTTTTTGCTTTAAGTATATCTCATGCTTACTCAGATGATGAAAACAAATGCAGGCACCTAATTTTTGTGGAAAGGATAAATCCCTATAAATCAATACAGCAGACAAGTCTTGAGGAGCATCTACATCCACTAAGCCAGCACACGAGTAGGTGTGTTTATTCAAGCTCTGTGGGGACTGATGCCATGGCAGGAGTGAAGATATTCCCAGGTGGACATAGTTCAGTGCTTAAGTGGCAAGGAGCTGAGAAGGAACACATTACTTTTGGAAATATTCATAATACAGAAAATTTGTGATAATTCATGATTTTTGCATGAAGAAACAAAGAAAGAAAGAAAAAACCCTTAAGAAAATCTCAAGTGGAAGTTGTAATGTAGGACAAGATCATCTTGCAAGAGAGATCACAATCTTACATCATCATTTCCCAAAGTGTAAGTGCATAGAGAGTGTACTCCTCTGGGCTTACAGCTCTGCCACCGCCCAGCCTTGCTTTCTTTTGACATGACATTCTGTCAGTGGTAAAGGGAAAAAGGAAAACCAAATCTCCTACTGTTAGAAGAAGAAAGGGAACAAAAATATAAGACATTTTGCCTCTGAGAACATGTATAGTCCATTTATTTCACCAGATGATCTTCTAGGTGTTAGGACTGCAGTCGCTCAGCGACTTTGGAGGTGGAGGCAGTGGTCAACTATGGCATCTGAAATGAAGCAACAGACATTACATTGATTTGGATTATTGAATTAGACAGTTCAGGGCTTGATTATTATATGTCATGAACATTTTCAGGCCACAAGTTTGTAACTCTAGCAAGCTCTGCACGGGGGCAGATAGAGGTGGCTCTCAGGGAGTTAAACACCAAACCTGGGGGCCCTAATTAGGCTCGTTGGGTAACCCCAGGCACAGTTTTATTACTGTATATTCAGGGTGTTCCTAGTGAAGGGCTCTTGGCTCCTGTAGCACTTCCTAGCCTCAGACCCCACTTTCAGTGTGTACTTCCACACTACATGTTCTAAGAACAGTTAAAGGAATAAATGGGAAGGCAAAATTAAAAGGAATGGACATAACTGCAAAACGGGGAAATCTGTGTAAAAACTGTCCATGTAATAATCTTGACTGCACTAGTTATCTATCCCAATGAGAAATACTGGGGTGTGTGTGCAGAAGGCAATGATTTCCAGAAGATGGGCAGAGAAACCCAAGGCCCTGGAAGTAAAGTGAGGGCATTGAATTATAAGCTGTTGAAGAAAGGAACCACCATAGTAAACCCAGATTTCAGCAGATGGTCCTGGAATGCAACACAGGCAATTAGCACTCTCCACGGCACTTGTACCACACCAGGCAAGAAGAGATAAAATATTCAGCTGGAAAACAGAACTGCAGTCAGACATCTGAGTAGAGATAAATTGAAGCCTACTACTTTTGTTAACTGAGTAAGAGAAAACACCTCGTTAAAGAATAAGGAAACACTAACAAGTTCCCTATATTTACCCTCTGTGGATGAAAGGATAATTACAGTTAGTTTTAGTTAAATCTCCAGTAGTGTCCAATTACACAAATGAGAGATTAACATAGCAAGCAGTGCTCGTGAGATGATAGAGGAATCAGAAAAGGGCCCCTATGATCAGTCCCCTGAAAAAACATGCTTTTTTTTCCTCTGTAATGTCTTGGAATTTGGAAATGTTTGGGCAACAAACATTCTGCCTACATGCCAGACACCAAACAGAAATGAACCCTTAGGAAGCTGAAATGAGGAAGAAATTAAGGTAACTGATGACAGAAAAGCTAAAAGCCTTTTTTAAATTTTTTTTTCTTTTCTTCTTTTTCAATTTTTTTNTTTTTTTTTTTTTTTTTTTTTTTCCAAGGCTTTGCTTCACTTTCAGAATAACGGTACCAGAGACATCATTTTTCAAGATGATTTTTTTGTTTCAGGGTAAACTCTTCCAGCTGTCTGTGGTGACTGTCCAGGGGGATTCAAAATTATTTTCCACATGATAATGACTGGCCAACTTTCCACTGTTCTCAGTGCAAGGAAATGTCATTTAATTATTGCACACAAAATGGCTTCTGTTGTGGACCTCCCAGTTATGGCACTGTTGATACCTCACATATTTTGTAAAGCCCTTCCGACTAATTTCTTGATAGAGAAAAGACACTGGGTATGAAATAATGTTCTATTATATCCTATATTGCCAAAAATCTCATGGTTATGAGGCAATAATTGCATTATTTTACAAGTCTTTTGCCTGACCACGAGGGGGATAATTTGTAAAGAAGACCAAGAGGTACCAGGAAAGGGACCAAGCTGCAAGAGGAAGTCATTGCATTTGGTTTAGCCATACACATGCAGTGCGATGCCAAGACTAGCAACAAATCAGAAGGTACCATGGAAAACGAGAGAGATCCTTCTTCAGGAAATGAGAGGGTCCTTTTCGGAGGAATTATCTGCTATCAGAAACCCGAAAGCCACTATTGCAAGGCTGGTGATTTCAGAGCATGCGAGCTGTCATGAAAGGTGTCACAGCCTTTCCGTGAGAGGGCAGGGAAAGGTACACCACAGCGTGCTGCAGCCCAGCGAAGCTCCCACAGAGATGCTGAATAGCTCATCTGCTCTGGCCAAAACCATTACCCCAATGTTTGAGCTCAGAGGGATGGCACAGAGGGAATTTATTCTACCTCTTCCCCGAAGTGAGTTTCTTGCCCGGACGGGTTCATCTTGCAGACTATGGCATCTCTTGAATCATATTACCTTTCATCAGAATAAAACTTCTTTACAGAAGTTGCTTCATACGTGTCACTAAACTTTCATATATTTTCATCTGTGGATTACCTGGGCTACATCCAATATCTCTGTCACCTTCAGACAGCTCTTTCTTTTAATTCACATTTCCATCGACATTTCTGGCGGGCCTACAGTGAAATATTCCGTAGCTTTTATGAATGTAAGGAATGTGGTGGTGAACCACAGGATTCCCCCACCTACAGCTCCCCCTTTCAGCTGCCAGCTGCTTGTCAGATTTTAATTAACGAGAAAGTTGCTAGCAGTTATTCATGCTGGTTCTCTCTGTTCCTCTCTGGAGAATTCCTAAATAGTGTTCAGAGCGTTGAGCCTACACTTTCTCTTTTTTTAATGCTCTTCTTCACAGCAGCCAGTGAAAAATGCTAAAATGAGTTTCTGCACCCAGAGCTCAATTAATGGAGAATGATGTTCACCGGTAATGGATGTGGCACATAGGACCTCCCCTCCTTCCACTTCCTCCTCCTGCTTCCTACACAAAATGAACGGAGAGGTCTTCTAGAAAATTATGTCTGCTCAGCTGTAGGTATATTGTTAGACTTTATATTCTTTACAGTATCAGGAATATAATTGAGGTGAAAACACTGAAGGACTGCCTGGACTGGGAAAGTCAATACGGGCACGGACAAGTAAAGTTATCACCGGAGAGGAAGGAGGACTCCTGAAAGCATCATCTCTAGCAAAGCCCCAGCAGCTCGTGATGTGAGTTTATGTCTCCTCCCTTTGAGCATCCCCCTAAAACCTTTCTTTCTGTCTGTCACTTCCTGGAATTCAGAATTGTTTGGGCAACAAACATTCTGCTTAAATGCCACCAAATGTCTGGTATCATATCAAAAAGTTTGAAGAGCAATGCAGCAGTACAAGGAAGTGAAAAGTTATTTCAGAGTATCAGCAGCCAGTGAATAGCCTCAGCTTTAGCTTAGCCCTGAAATCGAACTGAAGACAGTGCTTATGGTATTGCTAAATGGGAAGGTTGTACTTTTCAGTGCTGGCTACCAGCCTTTGAAAATTATTAAAATGCAGCAATATGCAGCAGTTGTTTTAAGTGATCCAACAGAGGCTCAGAGAGCATTTCTGTACTCAGTCTCAAAAGGCAATAGCAAATGGTAAACAGTTGGTTACAACAAATAGCAATTTAATAGACATAGCTTTTGATAAGCTGCAGATAAAATCTGCTGGACTGTGGAACCCCAAGTAGCTGTCCTATACTCTGAGTGTAAGGGTTCCCATTATAAACCCTGTTTTGATGCCCTCAACCAACCCTTCATTCTAAGTTTCTGCAAAGAGCTCCTTCTTGTGTAACATTTCTGCTATGTGGACTCCAGCCAGAGAAAATCTGGAAAGGGGGGAGGGAGGAGAAAGAAGCTGGAGGTTATTCTCACAGGTATGGTTAAAAGAAATGACTTTGTGAAGGGTGTTATTAACTTTTTGACCCATTTTCTGTCTTTTTTAAGGCAGTTTTTCCTCAGTGTTTCTGATTTGCATATAACTTTTTAAAAAAAAAAAAAAAATCCTGGTCATTTTTCATTAAGAACCAGAGAGGGGAATACAGGATTGGTTCAGCACTTGCAAATGATGGCATGGCCCCCGCTGCCCAGGTGCCTCCATAGCGCTGGTGTTTTAAGCATTTCTACTCATGTGAGACAGTAAGGGTCCAGTTTATGCGTCCTCTTCCTTCCAGATAAGAAGTGTGTCCACACCGGGTGGAACTTGTCCTATATGAAAAGAAAATGAAGCCTCTTAGTGATTCTTCAGTTCCTGGCATCTACTATAGACCTCCATTAGATATTATACGGAAGGAATAAAATTCTTTTCCATCATTATTAAGATGCATGGTACTTCCTCTACAAGCACTGTGAGTAGACATTGAATATACATGGATAGACATTACAAAGCTTTGCAGAACTATCCTACAAAGCTTATAATGGTTGATATCATGAATGCTAATTAGTGTATGAGAACCATGCACATTTTTATAAAGTCTACAGATGTACTGTCCAGCTACAGTCACCTCCTCCAGTCTTAACCCATTTATAAACTGGCTTCTCCTTCTTTCTGGTTCTGTCTGTGCTTGTGATGATACTGCAGTAAGCCTTTAAGTGACAGTATCTTCAATCCTGCCCTCTCTTACATATTCAGCAGTAAAAAATGATGTTTTGACTGCAGGGTTTCATGTGAAAACTGAAAACTGGCTATTTTTCATGGTCAGGAAGTGTGGAGTTCATCTTCACATGCATTATTTGCGTTAATATCCACATCTCTCTCACCTTCTACAGAGTTCTTGTAAAGAAACTATCGACACCAATCTAGCAGAACAATTGTAAGCCTAAAACAATGGAAAAGTAAAGCATATCAAATGTGATACAAATAAGAGGGCCAGCTCCTAGACAGGATATACACATCTGTAAAGATGAGAAATGGCCTCCAGTTCTGTGGACTCAGAGTTGCAGCCACATACAGTTGCACAGTACTATGGAGGGGATTTAGGCACACAGTTCCCAAAGCTGACCAGAGGATTTATTCAGATGCCCCTCACTGGGAATCTGACTGGAGTTTTCCATGGCTGAATCTTGTTGTTAAGTCTGAAATTTTCAATCTATGTAACTGCGTGCCTACATTGTTTAAAGGACAGCAACTAAGCAAACTTCAGTCTATGCCCAACAAAATTCATACACATGGGAGGATTTCAAATATTCCAAATAAATTACTATTGGCTGGGCTTTACTTCGAGACTACAAGCTTCCATTCATCAGCAGACTCTTTTCACTCTTTGTTTCTTCCTTTGGAATGTTTCTGTAAATCAGCTTATAAACTTTTGGCTTTAAATAAAAAGATGCTAGGGTTTTTCGTTGTTGTTTGGATGGGGTTTTTTAAAATCTATTGCAAAAGCAACTGCAAGGTCTCTCCTTCCACCAGGGCTCCCCCTGAGAGCTGAAACCATAGTCAAACAAAAGAGAACAGAGAACAGAGAGGACCGAGAAATCCCCTACAAGCCTCTGAGGAAACCGACCCATCTCTTTATCAGCCTTTGGCTTTTATATATCCCAAAGATGATTCAGAAATGTTCTGAGTTTGTCCCATGCAGGAGGTGGTGGTTATAGAGTTACAAAGGCCCTTCTGTCAACTTCACAGCTGCTTGAAAACTGGCTTTTATTTCATCAGCTACTTCAGTTCTGAAGAGGGGCTTCTCTTTTATCGCCACATTGCATGTGTCCAGCCTATCTGATTCATACTATTCTGGCATTCCTTTTGTGCACTAATTANTAAAAAAAAAAAAAAAAAAAAAGGTTAACACTATGTATTCAAGATTCCTCATGTGCTACTCAATGTAGTGTACATTTTAATGATTTAAGTCAAATCCCAGCCATGCAACGTAAGTAGGAGCATACGACTTGCCTTAGCAGATCAGACCATTGGTCCATGAAGTCTTGCCATCGTGAATCCAACACCTGATTTGTGAGAGGAAGGTAAAAACAAGCGAAGCATTATCCCTCTCAGCTAAGTCTGCAATGCAGCCCTCCAGGAGAAAATTCCTTCCTTGCCCCTGCGGTGATCAGATCACTATAGTCTAATTAAAAAGGGCTTCTCAGCTCAAACCGTGCAAAGAAAGAATGTATGGAAATTGATAGAAAAAGGATAAAAAAGAGGAAGATGCCAAGAAGCTTGGAGGGATTTTCCATTTACCAAACTTGTTTACAGACAGTTGCAGAGTTAAAGGCAACAGCAAAAAGTTTGAGCGCTGCAGGTACCACATGAGATAATGTTCACAGTAACAGCTAGCATGGCATCAGCAAAGAAACTCAAAATACTACGTACGCAAGAGGCCGTGTGTCTCTGACATTTACTGTCGTACAGTTTCAGTGCAGACATTAACACGGTCTCGAAAGGCCTGACTGACACAGATGTGGTCCTTCTGCTCCCATTTTAATGACAGGAGATTAATACTTACTAGTAGATAGCAAATTAATCTGTGACTTAGGGGCCTCTTTACAATGTCATCATAAGGGCCATTGCATAGCTGTAAGGTCACTGTAAGGACGTGTCTTTGGGGGGATGAGAATGTATACAAAACACAGTTTTCATGGGGAGTGTGATCACTTGGGATGTTTAAAAATCAGTTCATCTTAGTTCCCCTTCAATCATCATGGAATCTGGAATTAGTGTGCAAAAAATGTAAACTTTTAGGACCGTACCATGAGCTGAGTCCTCCAATGTATGTACTAATTACTCGAATAAGAGAATGTCATTCTGTGAAATAATAAATGAAGTCATCTTTTACTTATGAGAACTACCAGCAGGATTTGCTCTGCAATGCCCTTATTTGTTAAACTTCTGGAACACAGTACTCTGTACAGAATTGTGTGGTCTCCCTTATCATTGTTTTTTTGCATCCCTTAAGTTCAGAGACATTAGCAGGGTGTGGCTTTTTTCCATTAAAGGCTGTTTTGGGTAACAGTAATCCAAGATCTATTTCGTTATGCTAACAGCTAAAGGCCTTGTAATAATAATTTCTGTTTGGCAGCATCACAGTCAATTTCATTGATGTTACAGTTGTTTTAATTCTCTTTTTCAGGGGTGAGAAAAGCTCCAGTAATTCTTCTGAGATGATTTCTCCATACTTTTCATCTTTTACCGCAAAAGGGGTTGCCAGGGAACTATCCAAGAAAGAAATGTAGATAAGCAATACCACCAGCAGGAGGAAGGGAAGGGAAGGGAAGGGAAGGGAAGGGAAGGGAAGGGAAGGGAAGGGAAGGGAAAGGAAAGCAGAAAACATTTGCTTTTTTGTCAAACTCAAAAAAAACCCCAAGAACAGCTGTAAACTTTCAGAGAGGAACAACAATGTAAATCTGTACAATTTCTAACTCTTGTATGGGTGCAGAAGTATTGATCCACCAGTTACCTGATGTGCAGATGACTGGTTATAAATTTGAAAGTTTGTGACAATAATAACTGGAAACGAGGTGTCTGGCAATAGTGAAATGATCCATAAACACGCACACATAATGTATAAATTAGTGATTATAACACTGGTAATATGACATTTCCTTTATATTCTTCAACTCCTTTTTTCACCCTTAACATTCAGCACGTCCAAGGGCAGAGCTGAAGGTGAGTTTTTCAAGCTATTTTTAATCACAAAGCAGAATTTGTAAGACATTTGCCGGGGCACCTCAGAAAAAAACCCGTTGAAGCCCTTCCTGCCATGAAGTAGAGGCTCCTGGAGCAGTCACCAGCTCTGCCTTGCACCTCCCAGTATCCTCCTGTCTGTCCAGATACCTAATGGACTGCTTCCAGGCTGCTTCCCGCCAGCGATGCTGCGACGCTGAGCGCTCGCAGGCGCGTGGGAGAGTGTGCTGCGGCTGCATCTGAGCCTCTTCTTGATGTAAAGAAAGTGGGAGAGGGTAGCGATCAGGAAAGCTTCCCAGGATGCTTTTAAGAAAAATATAACCTATGCAGTCTGCATTCATAAATCCTTTACTCTTGGGATTTGTGCTCCTAAATCTTCAAGGTACTTCTGAAAATATTTCTTTTAATATGAATTTATTCATTTTGGAGAACTTACCAAAATGTTAATAAATCCTAAGTCAGTAGACTTACACCAAAGTCGACCTTCTCTGTTACTGTTAGGAAGGAGAGTCGTTGGCATCAGTTGAATTGAAGGGGATTTCCTTTTGTTTTGCAATGTATGTGCAGACAAGCAGGCACCAAGCTACAAGTGAGTAACTTTCCCACTAATCCTCCAAGGCGTGTGACAATATGACCCTGCGCTTTTACAACTAAGAACAGTATGGTATGTAAATATTATGAACATATATGGTAAGTGCTCTACTTGCTGAAAAACACAGAAAATGATTCCCGAGAATGCCTAGCTGACCCTAAAGCTACACAGATTATTCTTTTTTTTTTTTTTTGTCTGCAGCATTCATCTCTGTTCAAAACCACAATGATACATTAGATGCAAGTTCACTGAAGCAGGAATTGTGTCTTGTCTTTATTCCTCCATTAAGCGTCTGTTTTATTTTGGACATAAATAATAGAAATGAGAAATAAAAAAATATTGTGTTGTATTTGCCACTACATTCTTTCCAAAAAGGGGAATAATCACTTGTTGAACTGAGAACATTTTAACTGCTAGCTGGAAATCAGGATGTCACCAATTGTGCAGCACACATTAAATGATGCCAAAGAACGTGACTTGTTCTCTGCAGTCACGCACTTAGAAAACTGCAGAAAATCTGCTATTATTTCTTTCAAAATGTTGTGGCATCCATTAAAGTCACTAATATAGGGAAAAAGAGGAAAAATGGATATTGTTTTAAGTCTGTGAATGGAAATTTCACAACACAATAGAATGTCACCTTTTTTATGATGAATAAGTACCCTGCTAAAAACGTAGCAGTGGCGCTGAAACAATGTGCAAAACCTAGGTTTATTTATACACAAGCAACAAGGATAAAGCAGATGAGGAAAAAAAAATGCAGTGGAGACTTACTGATTTTGCACTGGAAACAAAAAGTTATGAGTACACTTTCAGTAACAGTCCCAACTGCTGCAAGGGCCATGTATCATCTACCCATTTAATAATGAATGTAATTTATGTGTTGTGGCACAAGATAGCTGTTGAAAGTCCCCATCTCTTAACATGTATATGTATCAGCAGATTCTTCCACTTCTCACTGTGTATTTTACTGGTTTGCAATTCAGCTTTCATTATTGATAGAGACTTGGAACCTGCATCTCACATAGAAGTCCCGAGAGTGCAGATTTATCCATGGAATTATACCAAGAATAAATTAGACCATGGACCTCAGAGGCACCACTCACAAGGGTATGAACTACTGGCTAGGGTCCATAATTTATGTACTTTGGTTATTTCCATTTACTTTAGTTTAACTTGATTAGATTCCAGCACTTGGTAAACCTTATCTTTTTTTTTTTTTTTTTTCTTCTTTTAAAAATATATTTGCACATCAAGTACATTTTTTCACATCCTTGCTCAACCTCTGCAAAAGGCTCTGAATAAAATGGGAACTTGCAGCTTTACCTGTAATACGGCAAGAACCAAAATTCCACTACATCTTGGAAACAGGCGTCGCGTGACGGAAGAATACTATGCAATTATCCAGGTGAGCTATTAACTGAAATGTAGGATTATTAACTGAGGTAAGATTATTTCCTGCAGTGTCACTGAACACACTATTCCTGCATTCTTCCAGCATGACACAATGCGTGTGATTGATAGTGGCTGTTAGGTCCAGACCAGGAACAACAGCATCCTGCCCTCAAATCCTTCCTCTGCCTAAATCTCCTTGCTTTTCCTCTTAATATTCAGTTAACTCCTGGTAACCGGACCATTCCTCTGAGGGCCTTAAAAACCTTCCACTTTCTTCATCATGCCGTTATTACTTAATGATCACTTTGTTCTTGTGAAAATGTCTGTACTGAACTTAAAAAAAAAAGGAAAGA
>VUYV01000196.1:0-94162 GCA_008711295.1 Anarhynchus alexandrinus | reverse complement strand
AAAAAAAAAAAAAAAAAAAAAAAAAAAAAAAAAAAAAAAAAAAAAAAAAAAAAAAAAAAAGAAAAAAAAGAAAAAAGAAAAAAGAAAAAAGGAAAAAGAAAAAGACAGCAGCTGTGGAATGAAATGGGACAAAAATGGATTTGTAGCAAGGAGTGGCTGTGCCACCATTTACTGAAGAATGCAGAGTTCAAATTTTAAAACTGGAAATAAATTTGTATTTCACACAGACTGGAATTTTCAGTATGGCTGAATGTCACAGAAAACAAATAATAAACAGAAGTGCTGTATCTCTTGGTCTTGGGTTGCTGGCAGTGCTTTAGAGCATTTGAGGATTTGTTAGGATTTTGCCCTTCTGAGCAACTATGTCCTTAGGGGAAAGTCCTATAGAAATCAGAAGGGTTTTCCTTTTAAGGTCTGATTCAAACCCCATTGAAGGCAAGGGAAAAAAAACTCCTGTTGACTCTGTAGGCTGAGCTCAGGCCCATGTAGAAGTCAGTTCAGGGACACCTAATTTTTCACCTCTGACAGAAAATTAGAATTGATCAATTGACAAAAATAATGTGCAAATACTTCTGCAAAATTATTTCAGGGTATATTTCACTGTTTGTTGTTCTTAAGCTCATGCCGTCTGTTCACAGATATTCAGGCTAACTTAGAGTTTAGTCATGAAAATGTTTGAAAATATTAGAAGTTCAAAAGTTTTTGGGTGAATGATCAATCATCTGGAAATTCATCACAGAAGTCCATTATACAGTAGCTGTCATCATTTCAGTCTTTTGTTTAAAGACTATCAGCCACTCAACTGGAAGCACGAGCTGTATCCAAGATCTGTGTTAAAGCTAAGGTTATAAATCACCTTCTACAGAAAAGAAATATTTCTGGACACCAAATAATCAATTATATAGATTTCAAAAGCCCCAGAGGTTAAAATCTGAGCGTCGGTACTATTTTTTTTTTTCACTAAAGCATTAACATATACACATGTATATACAGCTATACAAACCACACGGAAAGTTAAGCATTATGTTAACAAGATGGCAAGAGCTAAAATAAACGTCTACCCTCAGCACAGCAAAATTCATCCAAAAGCAGTTGATTCCGACAAGATGTCTATGCCTAGAAGTATATAAAATTGCGATGACGCTGACCCAGAAGCCAAGCTGGCTGTGGCTGCACAAAGTTAGGACCACGCTCATCTACACTCTGTTGCAGTCTGCTGGAACTACAGCAGGAACAGCGGGATGGGCAACGTGTCCATCCCTCTGTCGCCAGTCAACAGATTAATACAAATGGTATGAATGGTAGATTTTGTTAGTACAGTGCCCAGGAACTGTGACTAATGAAGAGCAGACGCTGCTTGTTCTGCTCTCCCTGAGATGGTTTTGTTAATTCCCAGCTCGTGGGTACACAGGACAGCTGTGGGCAGTAGCGTCTTCAGTGGTCACTTCCAAATCCAGCACAGCTCATGAATCAGAAACCTAAGCCTGCATACCAATTCTGTGAGATATAAGCAGTTTTAAAATGCAGAATTCATGCCAGATAAAACCACCTTTATACTGATTGACCATGGAAGAAGCAGGAACAGTGGGGTGTAAAGAGGATCTTAGGTAAGGGTGGGATTCGGGCTGGGTGGTTTTATAACCATACTTGGCGCTATAGAAGTGGAGTTGAAATGCATTCTTCACTGGGAGATCAGGAGGGAGTTTCACCTTCAGCTCACTCCCTTCTTCAGAGCTGCACAACGGGGTGGGTTCATTGTTGTGGTTTTTCGCATTATCCAGATGCAGCACACGTTGAAGATGGCTGGCAGGAGAATACTCGGCTCAGTACAAAGCTGTCCTGACCTAACAGAGCAAATCCCATGTTCCTGCCTCCCACACACTGTGGTCCTTCACATGCTCGTCTGTTACGCAATGATCATATTAATAGTCGTTTACCAGAGATACCTCTCCCCGTCCCTATTAATTAGTTCACATTCTGTATTCATCGCTCAGTAATGCAAAGCTGTGATTTCCACCCTAGCTGTGGGCCAAGGGAATCTTCTGGTAGGGCACATTTTTCTGTCTTTGTTCCTTACATAGTGTGGAGGGAATCAGAGAACAAACAACAGAAGGGATGCTCTCAAGTAACGGAGAATTCCCCACTCTTTCTTCAGCCCTGCGCAATAGGTGTACCTATGTAAGCAAAGACGATTCCTGGTGAAAATTAATATTCCTTTGTGGGAGTCAGAATTGAATCAGGATTGACGCTGATTTCAAATGCAGATGCTGGCACAGAGCAAAATTATTTTTCAAACACCGAAGCTTTCCCTGGTAAAGTATTTAAGGTTGCATTTTCAGGCTAGAAGGAAAAAGTGATGAAAAGTTCTTAAAACTGAAGAAACAAAATCCTTGATTCTGATCCAAAGCCCTGCAAAACAAGATCCCATATGGTAATGGCTAATCTTAGGAGAATGGAGGGGGATAAAATGGGTACATTTTCCTTCCTCTCTCTCTCTCTCCCTTTTTCCCTTTTGGTTTTTAAAGTTGCATGTAATATGTCACGGGAGGGTCTCTGCCAAAGACGTGTTTTCACCATCATTCACAAACAGCACACATCCCATACTTTGTTCATTGTGGCTCTGTAAGGAATTCGGTACATGGTAGCTAGCAGAAGGCACTACATAGCAGCTAGCAGTGCAGTGCAGAGGTGTTAGTCCAGGTTCCGAAAGTGGCATAGCCCTATTTTCAGCTGGGCTTCATTAGCCCAGCGCAAGCCTCTCAGTGTTGCGATGGCTTTCTGTACCTCAGATAGTTCTTCTACTCTGTTTGGCATTGCAACGATGGTATTGAACGATGCATTGTAGGCAAAGTGTGAATGCCTCTGTCTGGTTTTAAAATGTCTTTCCGTGTTATGTTGGGAGCAATGTCTGTCCTTGGTTCGACCATGTTTTGTACTGTGTATAAAGCAGCTGTGATCCTAACTAGTTTTTCTGTGCCTGGTGAAAATCAAGCAGTCAGGGAGTAATCACGTAGATACTATTGGGTATTATTATCGATTGATTGTACTGTTAAAGGATCTGTAGGCATGAAACGAGAAAAGGTCCCTGGTGCCCTAAGTAGGCTCTGCAAACTAAATAAGGCTTCTTAAGAAGTCTGTTGTCTAAATAGACCCTTCAGAAAGATATCCTGTATTTCCGATCCACTGCCATAAATGGTCCTTCCCCATGTTTTACAAGAAAAACAGTTCCTTTGGCGATGCGTTCAGTCCTTTCTCCTTCATACCCAGGTAGCTTTACACTTATAGAGAGCCACTGGTTACTCGTCTGTGGAAGGGTTTTCACAGCGGGGCTTGTCAGACCTGTTAACTTTCATCCTGAAAATTCAGGCCTTAGAAGAAAACGGGACCATAAAACACACTGTCAGCGTGCATGATGCATAAAGGCAACATTTCAAAGATGCCTTGCAAATGCTGGTAATGTGCAAAAATTGCAGACAGTTGTTGGGTGTTAGTTATCTTATGTTAGCTGGCAATCTGTCTTTTTTCAAGTTGTAGTTGACATAATGTAAGGTGATATAATTCAGTCATAATATAAATCAGCCACAGCATAATTCAGTCATAATTCAGTTCATAATGTAAGGTGATAGAATTCATTTTATTGCTGCAGGTTTCTGTAAGAACTGTATGGATCCAGACCAATGGAAGAGAAAAAATTCAGTGAAGTATCTTGTTATGAAACCTCAAATAATAAAGGAAAACACATCCGCCACCTGCTATAGGGTGCAAATTGTTCACACCAAGAGTTTTGGGAGAAATTTACTCTCCATTTATATTTTACTAATTTGGTAGTAACTGGTACTAGTCAATTACCAATTACTACCTCAGCCCACTAATCACTTCTATCCTAGACCAGGAGAAAAAGGCTTTATGTGGTGACACAAGGACCTGGATGATGAAGAGTCAAAGGTGCTTACAGGGTTTTGCTTGTGTTCATTTTAGTGTTTGTAAAGACTGCCATAAAATTCATTACAAGTAGAACTGGAAAACAAACAAACAAACAAAGAGAACCATTCAAAAAATGATTGTGTGGCAAAAGCCAAATGTTCAGAAGAAACAAGAAATATATAGACTTTCCTCCAGAACTCAGAAACAGTACAAAAAACTTGAAATATTTTGGTTTCAGAAACCCCTCTGTTGCTGTCTTGACTTAGTCCAGTGCTTCTGTTCTGAATGGACATCACCAGATGTCTGCCAGAGATGGAGTTCAGACAAATAACCTAGTCTGTCCCATGGGCTGCCTCAGTTGGTGGCCTTGAAGTCCATAATCTTGCTGAGCCATGAGAAGTGGAGAAAGGGAGTCTGAGCCAATCAAGACACTACTGAAAGGTGAGGGTGGCAGTTATTTCCACAGTGTTTCAGCTTTGACTGTTTTTTAAAACAAAACCAGAGTTTTCTGGGCAATTTTTGAGGAAAAGTTGTATTTACTTGACAACCTAATTTTCTCCCGGGTTGTGCTCTGCTGCTTATTTTCTTCCGGGAAGAACACAACACTGTGTCTTCTTTAAAAACTCTGCAGTTCCCTAGTGAATAACTTCAGTCCGTTCATCCCACACCCGTGCCACGTTTAATTATGTTGGCTCAGACAAAGAAGAAGATATTCTTCTGAAGTGATAATTTACATGAGTGAGAGGTTAAGCCCCGTTCAGCTGACAAAGGAAAGGAGCAGAGTGTTTCTATGGTAGGAGAGCAGTTACGTGCTTTTGGAGTATTTTTTTGTACGACCTGTACAGGGAGCATTCCCCTGTATAGCTCCTGTATTAGAATGTTCTTTTTTGGTTCATTTTATGTATTATACAGTGAAGCATGGAAATGCAATATTATTTTACTAAAAAAGAATTAAATGTAAATTAACACTTAATAATTTTTATTTAATTTTGATTAGCGTGTAAAACATACTTTAATTACATCAGAATAAAAACTGGAACTTGAGCAATTATTTAAATATACCCCGAGAGTATAATACCATTTAGGACCGGACTCCCCTCTGATGTTGTATGGGGGCTTTTTATAGTGAAACGTTTAAAATAACAGCTAATTTGTAACATACACACATACATATGAAACACATTATTTTTAGAGCATTATTTTTACTGTGTATCTTGAAATAGAGTGTGTGTGTGTATACTCATTTAACACAACTTGAGCTCTTGGAAAACTCGGCTCAAATTCCAATTAATATACATTACTTCTAAAGCAAAATACAAAAGAGGAGGGTTGTTGTTGCCGTGAGCGTTTCGATCGGCGTCGCTCTTGCAAATGGCAAGAGCTATGGCGGTCTTAGAAACATTTCTTCATGCCAAGGATGAAAGTTTGCAATAATTTGGCCTGCCCTAGTCTCAGCAACCCGGGATTTCTATTGACCTACCCTGGAGTCCAGCTTTGGCTGCAGTATTAAACATACGGGGGAGGGGTGGAGAGGGTGCCAGCCTGGGGTTTTTTATCCCCTGCTGCTTGCTTTCTGCATTCACAGCACCGTGCAGCCTCCAGCCACGCTTGGTCCCTTGAAGCATCACGGTATCCCACCCCATCTTAGTGTTCGCTCTTGAAAAAACACTCATAAAGAAGACCCATTTTTTCAGAGTGCCAAGCATCTCCTGCAGACTTCTGCAAAACATCGTCCAGTACTTTTGCCCAAAAAAGCAGCTCAGACTTGTGTATATTCAGATGCAATGGTTCTGTTTGCTGAGGTGCTGAGAAATTTCATCTCTCTCAATTAACTGAGCGGTGGAATTTCAACAGTTCTGGAAGCCGGCTTTTCAGATTTCAAAAAGATTAAAGGAAAAAAAAAAAAGAAGAAAGCAGCCAATCAAAATAACCAACTAACAATCCCCCAAATAACCTGTGTTAATTTTTTCACTTTTTAGTGACGTTGATCAAATGAGTGTTACAAGATAAAATCAGAGTGCTTTCTGAAGTAATTTAAAAGGCAAGCAGTCAGAATTAGAGCTGCCACAATGAGAGGAGATAGGATATTGTCTTTGAGAAACTGGTTTACCAGAGGCATAGGAAAGTCTGGTTGTCAAAAAAAAAAACCCAAAAAACTCTGCTGACTGAAAAAAGCCCTAGATTTTTCTTTTTCCATCAGACAGCATAGCAACAGCATTGCCTTCAATGCCATAACATGATTACAACTGCAAGAAGGGAACACCAGGTCACAGACCGTGTCATTCAAAACCAAGAGTAACTCCATTTGCTGATGTCGGCAATTTTTACAAATAGACAAAAATAGCACATTATTTAAGTGTTCAGCTGCTCAGATGATTTGGGGTTTCATTTTTTTTTTTTTTTCTATTTTTCCCTTTTTTTTTAATTGAAGGAAAGGAGTTTGGGAAAATTGAGTTGGCTGTTGTAAGTACAGCCTGTACTCTGTCTCGATGCTTGACCCTACATTCTTTCTTTTATATGAGATGAAATTCATTTTCCTTGGGCTAGCATAAAATGAGAACACCATGGAAGTTTGTATTGTTGGCAGAGGTGAAGGGTGGGCTGGAGTGGATGATCTAATTGGGCTTCTCCATCTTGAAGTTCTTGCACACTGTGAAGTTCTGTGATGAGCTGTTGGTTTAATTTTACAGGACCTCGGTGGCCAGCTTGTGAAATCTGGCTAGCAAGAACATAATGGAGCTCACTGCATTGTTATGGCTGAGTTTTCTATGTTATTTGTTTGCTTAGAAAAGAGCTTTTCCAGTACATAAATCAGAAAATGAAGATAGTCTTCATTAACACCTTAAAAGTTAATCTACACAGATATATCTTCGTAGCTTCAGGGGGTCTTTTCCATGCGTCTATGCGTTCTGACACATAGATGGCCTGAGAGTCTGACAGCACGGAGACAGAAAGCCCTTGAAAACTTAGAAAAGGAAACTTAGACCTTGACCTGTTGTTTGGTATTCTTTTTAAAATATACAACTATTACTTTCTGACAGTATCATGAAATGGATTTCACAAAGGATTTGCATTGGGGAAGCTTGGCTGGATAGTTTGCGTATCACCAGGAAGCTGATTTTGAAGAATAACTTAGGAAAAACCTCTTCATCTGTGGTTTCAATTTTATTTGGGCCTTATCAAGTACCTGAAATGATTCATTGTTCCTCTACCCCCAGGGGAACTTGCCCGAAAGGGGTAGAACAGGTGAGGGAAAGACACGTTCTGTTTGTCTTTATTCATTGTAAATTACTGAACTTTGAGTTATTGCTGTTACTATAAGGAAATTACTGCACTCCTACCACCATTAAAAAAGAAACATTCTGGAAAAGCGAGGAAATTACTGGGGGAAATACATATAAATAACTTCAAATTCTCTCCTCCTGACCCCTCAAACTACACCTGCCAGCTGATGGCCTTATTTGTGTCCCTGTACACAGAGTGTGATAAATTGCTCAGAAGATCAAACTAATTAAGTAGCTGTTATTGTTAAGAATGCCTTTTAAAAATGAAAAATTAAGTTGTATTTAGCACTCAACACCTACACACCAAAGTACATAACCCAGATGAGCTAATCTTTAAAACTGGCGTAGAAATGAGCTAATGTTTTTAGGGAATTGTATGCACAATATGGCAAGAGATCAATAACAATTGGAAAAAAAAAAAAAACACCTAAAACTACTCAGCTGCTAGCAATAAAGAAGTACCAAGTTGCAAAATGCATTAACTGTTTTTTGGCTTGTTTGTATTGTCAGTTTTGTGCAGTTTCATATGACAGGCTCGTATCTTGGCACCAGCACTTAAATAGTGGTCAGTGTGACAATTTCTACCTTTACAATTCATGGCAGCTATGCAAAAAAAAAAGAGACAAAGATGTTATCTCTGCAGGATGATAAAAAGGCATTGATAACACTGAATAGACTGGAAGCAAAACTACGTGTATGCTGTAGATGTGCATGCACGTATGGTATACTCACAAATATCCAAGCACACACATGCACATATATGAATCGCAGTAACAACATTTCGGTTTTAAAAGCATGAAGTTGGCCTCAGGAGCTAAGAAACTGAATTTGTGAGCTGTTAAATGTCAGAGCTGACCTCTGGGAGTTTGAGGAGGGATGATGTGGTGAAGGGCAGGCTTCAGGTCATGTTTTATACAAGAAGTTTAATTGTTCTGGCTAGGAAGCAAAAGTGACTCATTTACTTGAAGTGGGTCCCTATCTCCCAATGCAGATTTCGAATGGGGGAGGATACTGCTAGCAATAATATCTTTAAAAGAATTGGACTGGTTTACTTCAGTATTTTAACTACTTCCATTCAGATTCATTTGTTTTGGACACATAATTTGATAGTGTTCCAATGATATCAAAAAACAGTGCTTTTGTCACCCTTCTTGAACCCATGCAAGCCTTTTCGTTGTGTTTAAATCAGAGGTTTTTTGCCAAAGAAAATTGTAAGCTAGTGGGCTCTTTCTGAGCCTTTTATTGAAAAATGTAATAAACGATTTAACTGTATAGATTGTAAAGTCATCATGACACCGGGTCTGTGGTGTTGCTCTTTTCAGTTTCACTCCTGTCTCAGAAAGTTCCCTCTACAGATTAAGCATGTGCATTTTGAGTTATGACAAAAGACAAATAACACATATATATAAGTAAGTTACATATTTCAAGTTTTTAGTAGCATCCAATTTATTAATGAAGGGCTGCCATTCATTTAGTTCAACTTGTTTGTGTCCTGCTTTGTCCACTTTCATTTATCAAGCTCCTATTTCTTGGTTACCAGCCTATTCCCAGCCTTTAGTTACCTCCAGTTTCAATTTTGGAAACTCATACTTTTTGGTGACATATTTTCCATCATATGTGAATTTCAATAAAGAATTGCCCTAGAAAATGTAAATATATTTACTACTTTCTGTTCAGCTTATAATTAAAGGAATGTAAATGATCTAATGGTTAGAATCCTGGTTGTTTCAAGATGCTTTTATCAATCACAAAGGGTAAATACATTGTCACTGAAATGTGATAATCCACTGCCACTGAGATCCTGGCCAGAGACTGAGGAAGCGACACAATTTATGTTTTCAAATCTACAGCGAAGTCTGTATTTCAAGCTGCTGAGAAAATCTTTTCTCCTTCACAGAAAATGTGTCTTTTCAGAGAAATTATTGAAGCCAAAGCTAAAAATACTTAAACTATAAACTGGTTATTTTTAATCATAGTAAATCATAGAAATGGTGTGTGGGAGGGACTTCCAAAAAGTCCTACCTTCTGCCTGAAGCAGGATTACCATCTCTCCACTGAGCAGAAACACTCCTCCCCTTTCCAGAAGGTGAAATAAAGCTGATATGGCTTCATTGTTCATTTAACGATACGAGCCTCAGAATTAGTTGCTGGTATTCCTTTAATGAGGATGATTTGCAGGCTGCCTTCAAGCACAAGTCCCATGACTTCTGCTGGCACAAGGTGAAATTCCTACTTCAGTAATGATACTGTGCCTGGCAAACACAATGTTGACTTAGTTAGAAATTGAGAGAATTCTCTGAAAATGAGATTTACTGATGAGTAAGATGAATAAGAAAATATAAATAGAAGATATATGAATGTATACTAAAAATTGGGCCAAGCTGCAAAACCTGGACCCACAGCCAAGCCGCCCTGAAGTTTGGAAGGCTGACATTCAGGGCTCTTTTCAGCTCATTAAAGATATAATTGGAGACCAATCACAAACATTTTATCTGCTTTCTCTGAAGTTTAGGTATTGAAAAACCTCTGAAATCTGTTTTCTCTGTGAGCCCAGGTGTAGTATCAGTGTTCTTTCATATACCAGGAACCTCAACTAAAGGAAACCAAATATGCTATCAATTAGAATAACATCTGTTCAAAAATTGTATGGAGATGAAGCTACGCCTTATATTAGCTCTTCTTGTCTTATGACCCTATCTGGTGAGTTCTGTTTGTGCCTGAGAACCCAAAGCATTTGACTTTGCTGCAGTTCTTTTTTGCAAATATTTTCTTTGGTTTCAGTAAAGACCACGCTAGCCAAAAATCTGGACTGAAAATCTGGATCAGGGTTAACAGCTCAGTGAACTAAACCCAAGTACTGTATCTGAAGACAGGAACATGAAACCTTATGAGAACCGTAGGTCAGTGAATGCAGCCCTTTACCGTTGCAAGCAGCCACGGTATACAATCTGCCTAGGAAACTAATCAAGTTCTTTCTGTTCCTACTAGTCCTGCTGGAAGGCTGGATCAGCACCTCACTGTTCAGAGAGCTTATAACCTCTTCTCACTTTCAGCTTATGTTTATTCATTCCCACTTTAGAGCCATTAGCTTCTTTGTCAACAGTGCCATATAGAATCAGCTGCTTTACTCCCTCTAAAAAGTTTAGAGTGCAATAGCATCTCCTTCCTGTCTTTGTTCTCCTAAGCTAAATTATCCATTTATTTTCATCTTCCCTCATCCCTCTAATGAGTCCTAAAGCCTTTCTTTCTAAAGCTGTTTCAGTTTAAATTAATCCCTTTTAAACACGTGTGACCAAAATGATACCAAATGAGTTTTCTTCTGAGTCAATGCTGATGCTTCTTCTCTCTGTGTATTTACTTTCTGCTTGATTTTCTTTTTTGGGGGGAGGACTGTTGTCACATTCCTTTCACAGATCATAGCAATTCTGTAATAGGGTTGCTAAGGTGTAATGTAGGAAATTCAAACAAAAAAGAACATAGCATCAGTTTTGAGGTCCCGGTTTATAGGACAGTTTTGGCTATGACCAGGTTCAATTCATTGCAATTTGCAACCTACAAATTATGCTGTAAAGCAGACCCAAGTCTCAAAGTGAAACAGCAAAGACCGCACACTTAGTTAGCTTACTTCATATCAAACCATAAGAAATCATAAATCTTCCCTTTTTCTTTCTACGGATTTATGAACTTAAGCCAAGCACTTGAAATACACAGTCTAAGATTCTATTTTGCAATGAAAAGTGAAAACAGGTGAATTTCCCATTACTGTCATTTTACTGTAAAAACTTTGCATACACTGATCAGAGTAAGGCACCTTCTCTTCACCTCCAGATTGAATCCTCCTGGTATGCAGAGTGTTTCAAAACATAATCCAAACTTAAACTTTGCAAATTGCACTTATCTTCATCATGCACTGGGAATAAACAGATGGCTCAGTATCAAGCCCAGTAGAGCTTTTTTTTTCTTTCTTTTCTTTATACAACCAACCAACCTTTTTGATTGTTTCTGCTAAAGGGTTTTTCACATGTTGTTTTTAACCTTTCCTGTGGCAATGTATCATTATTTCTCATGAATAACTCAATTCCACATAGCTCTTTCCTGACAGCTCTTATGAACATTTCCTGATGTATGAAAAGCACAAGCACTAATAGACCTGATTAGATAAGCCTATATGAATATGCCCTTAAAACGAGGGGAGAAGGCCTCATTATTTTTGTTGCATTTCTTCCAAAGATGCAACATGTCTTCCTGATCTCCTGATGCCAATTAGAATCAGCATGTGAAAATGAGTCCAAGCAAATTCAAATGCTGTACTTTGAGAAGCATCATCATCAAGGGGTTATGTTCAGTTCATACACAAAGGAGGTAATGTTTTTGCATAGCATATAACTAAATTTTGGAACTCATTACCACCTAACATTGTGAAAGCCAAAAGTTTAAAGGGATTCTTTGAGTGATAGACTAACTCATTAGGGATAAGTCTAGTGCTATGAAGAGCAATAGAGTCTCCAACTCAGGTGGTTCCCTAAGCCACGTGGCTACTAGAGGGTGAGAAGATATGTAAGAGAAAGAGTCATTGTTTATTTCTGCTACCAACACTGTCAAAGACAGGCTAGTGAATTAGAGAAATCTTTGACTTACCCCAGGATGGCTATTCATAAGTTTATATATGGATTTAGGTAGTCAAATGCAACGACACAGTGACAGTAACAGTAAAACAGTAAAAGAAACACATTGATGTGTGGTAAGAGCAAGTTCTAATGTACTTATGAAAAACTTATCTGCAGATATAGCTTTTGAGTCTTGAATAGGCTAAGAAATGCAAGGAGGTATTTTTGGGTCCCATTCATACAGATATCATACAGTGCTTTTGCTTCTGTGGATGTCTGCCAGCATTCTGAGAAAAGGATAACACCCACATTTATCTCCCTGGTGCATGGATTTGTCTTCCCGAGAATTGTTAGAAGTTCTAGTGAAGATACACCCTGTAAATGTTGCTCCACAAGAGAAAACAGTGGGCAGCAGTGACAGACGGGCTTGCACTAGATGGTAATAAAGTTACAGAAGTTTAACAGCGCTCCTTAGTAGCAAAAGGGAAATCAAAACTGGTAGAGTGTTTTGGGCAGATGAATACTTTGAAACTTCATCGTTTATTTAGACCTCTTGCATCTACAAAATGGAGGTAGAAATCTTCAGTGAACAACCTCTCGAGTGAGGCTTACCAGACAGCCTTTTCCTGGTTATGCCAAAAATAGAAGAATAACATTTTTTTCTTTTTCATGTGTTATTTGAGCACTGTCATCTGCTAGCCTGAACAAAAGCGTGCAAATGGCTAAAGAAATAATAATAATAAAAAACCCTCAGTTTTGATTAATTTTTGGTTTCTTGGGATTCTGCTGTCAGTAACAGAGCTGTAGGTCCCTGACAATGTAGGGGCAGTCTAAGAGGTAAAGGTTGTGCTGCAAAAGGCAACAGCTTCAACATTTACTGGAAAATCTCTTGGCAGCCAGCGGGGCCAAAGCAGTGTGTGGAGTGGTGGCCAGAGAGTATCAAGGAGTGACTGGATGAGACACTGTTTCAGCAAGTCTTTCCTTTACTCTTCATTAAAAGAATTTCTGTGTAGCTGCAAATAGAAGCTAGAGCTGCCTTGGAGTCGGTCCTCAAGGACAGACAGGACTAGGAGCATAAAGGGGCATTACACTCTATTGCTCTTGGACCACAATGGAAATGTGGTTGGAGTTTTGGGAGAGCTCAGGTTAGTTTTTATTTGGCACAAATAGTTTAATGAAGCTTTAGATTTCAAATAGGTCAAACTGGTAGGCTAGTAGCCCTTCTATAAGGCTGCCCAGTTCAGTTTGATTTTACAGTCTATCAGAAGATACTCAGTAACTGGGTACCAAATTTGCGTATGCAGAATTAGAGCAGCCTTTACAAACTGCCCAACAGAATTTAATATACTAGTGCGGGAAACATGGTTTCACAGGAATTCAAGGTTATGTGTATAAAACAACTTATTCTTGTCAGTTGATTATTCTCTTTGTGTTGCCGGGGAGTGGGTGCTGAGGATTTGTTTTAAATGACTGTTCCCCGGCATGGCTTCACAATGCTGCTTTTCATAAGAATGCGGTGAGCTATCTAAAGCCTGCTTTATATAAAGTGTTTGGAAATGCATTTGCAATAATGAATGGGTAGTGGAAATTCATCAAGTCATACAGAGGCAGATACTGTGAGGCAATGAATTAACAATAATAATAGCATCTGATGCCGTGGGTTATTTTCATTCTAAAATAAACTAACTCGTGCACAATACACGCCACTTGCGTTTTTTAACTCTTTTCCCCTTTTGGGTGCAGACAAACAAAAAATGAGCATGCTCTTAAGAGGTAGTATTTTTAGGAAGAAGTTTTACAAATGCAATTACAGCAAGATATTGTAGCTTAGATTGCACGTGGGTAAACACGTGCTTTCACACCAAGGGAAAAGTTTAGCTTGGCAGCTGAGGCTGAGAAGCATGACTCCGATCTCACTTAAAGCCAAAACTGCAGAAACCCAAGCCATTTCCAAAAATAACATCAAAATTAGAGCCTTGAACCTCCTCAGACTGGTCATGCTGAGAATGATGATCCTGGGGACCAACAAAGCTACTGAGTCCCCCATGGAAACATTTTTGTGTGCTGATTTTGTGCTTCAGCCATGGAGAAAGAAATATATTTCGGCAACTGAATACAAGTATAAATCAAATTAATCCAGTTTCTAGAATTAGTTTTCTATTTAAAAATTACTATGAATTTTAAGGGTTTTTTAGAAACATACTAGGTAATAAACAAGACTATTGCCACTTAATTGACATTTATTAATAGGGAAAGTAGATTAGAGGAGATACACCAATAACTTTCTCGCAAGCTCAGAATGGGCTCTTGAGATACTTATGAAGCCTCAGTTGATGTAGTAACTCAATGTCCCACTCTATTTCAGTGATTTTGCTTTGCAAAATCACTCCGGTGTTAGAAAGGTAAAGAATCATTTTCATCTCTATTTGGATGGAAGATGGAAAGCCCGCAGCCTGCTAAGGGATCTTTATTAAGCAAGAGTGAAAAATTTAAATTTTGGAAGGATCCTAGGCTCTGATCCCTTCTCAATCGCTTAAATACACATGCAGTGTTGGGAGCTGGATCTAGACTTTGGATTCCTTTCAGTCAAGCTTAGCATAAAGCCCGGTGGGAGTCATTCTCCTGGGTGATGGAAAATTTCCACAAGTGAATCCCACCACCTCAGTGTCAAGAGACCTACCTGGTGAATCCTAACAATGCTTAGGAGAGAGAGAGGGAGGAACTGAGGTGTCCACTTTAGCCAGGAAGGCTGTGCAGAGATAAACCTTCAAGTGTTTAAGAAACATAACTTGTGTAAACATATGTATCAGGGTGATGATGCTCTTGAGCTGCCTGCACTAATTTTCAGCCATTTAAAAGAGATGTGCCAGTTTATGTAGGAAATCTGTGGTGAAATGGAGACCTGCACACTAGTATGAATCCAAAGGAAAGCATTACCTTCTGGTTACTTTTCCTGTAGACAAAGTTGCACTGTCTCAGAAACCAGCGATGACATGGAGACATGCAGGATTGCTTTCAGGTTCCCAATGGCAGGAAACAAACTCCCCATTAAATACCTATTTAGATAAATTCAGCCAGGACACGAGGCAGTGGGACCAAGGCAAAAAGCCCAGGAGGAGCAGAGGTCCCAAGTAAAACAGATTCCTCTGCAATACAGGTAGCCTGGTACAAAAAGTAAGAAGGTTTGTCTTTGTAGCCCTTTTTCCTGTGCAGGACTGCAGCCAGGATCTCTAAGTACTTGCAAAAGACAAAGTAGTTTCACTCTTTTGGAGGTATGAAAGGGAGAAGAGAAGAAAGGATCTCTTCCTATTGCAGGCCCATGTTAAGTGCCCACTATCTCGGCAATGCTGACACACACACAGGGAGCAAAAGACCCTTTCTCCTAGTGCAAAAAGGGGCAGTGAGGGGCTCTGAGGGATGCGAAGTTGGTTCAGTCATAGCTCGCCATCTGTTTCACAGTGGGAAGCAAGGATGCAACACCATTTTAAAGAGGCATTTCAAATTAACCCCCACCCAAGCATAACTAGAGAGTCTCGGGGGGCACTCTCCATTCAGCAGTTCTTAGTGTGGGCTGTGTGCAAACAGCGCTGGCTAGCACAACATTATTTAACCTTTAGCGTGTTTATTTGGCGGTAGAATAAGTTTTGATTTTCCCATTTATAGAGATTCTGCTGGGAGAAACAACATATTTCACACTAGCCATTGCAGTTCCTGAGCAGAGTAATAAAGCAGAGTGATGGATAATGCACCCCCTCACTCCCTGTGCTTTATTGTGCATTTCTACATAAAACTATTTTCAGTATTTTGAGAAGGAAGTCCTGACAATCAGCACTGGTGTTTATGAAACTCCAGACCCTATCCAAGAGTCCCCCGACACAAATGTTCTTCCTCACAGAAGGAACTGTTTCCTTAGCTCTTTCACCTCTTTAGAGCCGTTCCCGGCAACTCTTTTGTAGGCATTTTCCATCTGAATAGACTTTTTTTAGGTTTTGTGCTTTTAGGTAGCTATTTAGTTACTCGATCAGAAAACCAAAAAAAGCCCCCCAGAAACTCAGAAGGATGCCTGAAGACCTTACACAGGAGGGTTTTGTCCAGGCAAAAACAAGGAAAGAGCTAGGGCTGTTTACAAAGCTTGTCCAGTGTTGCCTACTTATCAATATTCCTCTTTGTGCTGGGAACTGCTGGGTTGCCCTGTGCATTCTGTTGTTGTTTTTCAAAGCTTCAGCACACAGCGTGAGGAATAACAGTTGTTTATCAATCATTAACAAAAATTGTTTACAGTACTCCGTAGCTGTATAGTGCTGTTAAATGGACTACTGGATTTAAAAGGCCACTCATGTACTCAGAGTTGCTCACATGCTTACATAGTTTGCTGAATCAGGGCTTAAGTGAACTGCCTAAAATCACTCTAGATGTCTGAGAAGCCAGAACTCCTGACTCCTAGTTCTGTGCATTAACCGCAAGATTATCTTTCCCCTCCTGGGAGATTCAAACTCAGTGCATTTCAAAATGACCACTACTGAATGACGGATGAATGAAATGGTACACATAAAAATAACTATGATCAGAAGTTTTCCCTCAAACTAAACATTAGCACAGACCCATGTGAAGTTTCCATTTGAACATTTCCATTGCTTTAAAATTTATTTTCCATGTTCATGTACATCTCGATTCTGGCCCAAGCCAGAAGGTGAAGTGCCAAAATACTGTACGAAAGGATATTTTTGTGGTCCAAGTGCAAGCATTCAATGCTGAAAGTCTTGCAACAAAGCTTGTTCTCACAAGGTCTGCAGCCAAGTCTTGAAGATTTCAAGTGCTTAGACAGATCAAGGCCAGATCCTTGACTTCAATGGAAACATACCTCTTCATGCCAGCTGAAACTCTGGCCCTAACACATATTCAGTGTCTTGCTAATCCACTATTACTGTACTACCTAAGTGTAGAAAACACCAGGTCATTTGAGACAGCCAGCGTGGCTTCACCAAGGGCAAGTCATGGCTGACCAACCTAGTGGCCTTCTATGGTGGAATGACAACATCAGTGGACAAGGGAAGAGCTAAAGATGTTGTCTATCTAGATTCTGTGAGGCCTTTGACACAGTTCCCCACAACATTCTTCTCTCTAAATTGGAGAGGTATGGATTTGATGGGTGGACTGTTCAGTGGATGAGGAATTGGTTGGATGGTCACATCCAGAAGGTAGTGGTCAATAGCTCAATGTCCGGATGGAGATTGGTGACAAGTGGTGTCCCTCAGGGGTCTGTATTGCGACCAGTACTGTTCAATATCTTTATCAATGACATAGACAGTGGCATCAAGTGCACACTCAGCAAGTTTGCAGATGACACGAAGCTGAGTGGTGCAGTCGAGAGGCCTGAGGGATGGGATGCCATCCAGAGGGACCTGGACAAGCTCGAGAACTGGGCCTGTGTGACCCTCATGAGGTTCAACAAGGCCAAGTGTAGGGTCCTGCACCTGGGTCAGGGCAGCCCCCAGTATCAATACAGGCTGGGGGATGAAGGGATTGAGAGCAGTCCTGCTGAGAAGGACTTGGGGGTACTGGTGGATGAAAAGCTGGACATGAGCGGACAATGTGCACTGGCAGCTCAGAAGACCAACCTTATCCTGCGCTGCATCAAAAGAAGCATGGCCAGCAAGTCGAGGGAGGTGATTCTGCCCCTCTACTCTGCTCTCGTGAGACCCCCACCTGGAGTACTGCGTCCAGCTCTGGAGCCCTCAGCACAGGAAAGACATGGACCTGTTGGGGCAGGTCCAGAGAAGGGCCACAAAAATGATCAGAGGGATGAAACACCTCTCCTATGAGGACAGGACAATAACCCTATGGGGTTATTCAGTCTGGAGAAAAGAAGGTTTCAGGGAGACCTTACTGTGACCTTTCAGTACTTAAAGGGGGTTTATAAGAAACACAGGGACAAACTTTTTAGCAGGGCCCATTGCAATAGGACAAGGGGTAATGGTTTTAAAAGAGAGTAGGTTTAGACTAGATAGAAGGAAGAAATTTTTTACAATGAGGGTGGTGAAACTCTGGAACAGGTTGCCCAGAGAGGTCGTAGATGCCCCATCCCTGGAAACATTCAAGGTCAGGTTGGACGGGGCTCTGAGCAACCTGATCTAGTTGGAGATGTCCCTGCCCATGGCAGGAGGTTGGGCTGGATGACCTTTAAATGTCCCTTCTGACCAAAACTATTCTATGATTCTGTTCTGTGGCTCTAAATATTCCAAAGCCTGTGTGCCTCCTTGGACCTCTATCTCAGAAAAGGTAAGAAGAAGGAAACCTGTAAGCACCTGGTAGTGTCCTGCAAAGTCAAATACAGAACTGAGCAATTTCATCATCTTAGAAAACCTTTTTTCTTTGTACATAGGGCAAACTGTGGGCTACATTACGCAGTGCTGATGGTAAACATTTTGAATGAGCAAACATCCAACCTTTACATCAATGGACATTGCATCACATGAGCAATCTACTCTACCTTTTTCCCCTCCAATACACAAAAGCGCCCAAAAATCCCAACTTGAAAGAGCTGCCAGTTTCCCTTGTAAACCGCTATGGAGTATCAATGAGCTATGCGTGCAATGAACTTGGCCTGCTTTGGTGGTGGTACAGCCAGATATGGAGTTGGACACATGCAAGAAGGCAGCAGGCAGAATGCCTGTGCTTGTGGTATCTGCAGTAGCTTCTTTTTACCTGTACTCTGCCCAGATTCATGACTGCTCCTAACAGTAATACACACACAATGTTGCTTGCATAGTTGTTGAAAAATATTGCTGCTGGACCTATAACAAGCTGGTAAGGAGGGTGGAGCACACGTGCTAAAGAAAAATGGCTGCTGACACACATATGCACACACATGTGGAATGTCCCAGGGTTAATATGGAATAAATGATCACCCATGCCATTTGCATCATAAGCATCACTTTGTGAATGAATCCAGGGCCATTTTTCTTTTCTCTGTTGCAGGTGAAGTGAAAGTGTACAAGAATACACAGAATCTTCTGCTACAAACATGAATTTTATTACCTAATATTGCTAGGCATAAAAGGTGAAAGACAAACTGGGTTTCTAAAGCCACCCAAAGTGGATTCTAGCTACACCCTTAGGTTTACAGAAGCAGCTTGGCACCCATCAAGCAGAAATCACAGGCATGCAGAAGGGAGCTGGTCTTAATGCTGCAAATGTGTTTATACTGGAACTCAAAATAAATAGGGAATAATGTGTCTTGTGTGTGCTGAGCAAGCCTATGACACCAACAAATTGAGCTGTTTTGGAAAATGCTGCCTGGGGAAACTTTAGCACTAAGCTTTAAAAGGAGTGGAGCCAGAAGTGGAAAAAAAAAAAAAGCCCAACCCAACCAACAACAACAAATAACCCAGAACATATTTCAAATCTGTACATATGCTATAGGAAAACCCTAAATTAAACAGCTTGGCTTTGGGCAACACACAAATCTTCACCACTTCGTAGCTCATTAAAATGGTCAGGGTTCCCAAGAAATATAAAAAATCATCAAGCACTTAACAAACACACATCTTATTCAACAAGAGTTGAAAAGTTTTGTACATTTTATAGAGGGTGAGCCTGGGCTATTTAAGGAGGTATAATAACCTGGAACTGTAACGGTAGTCAGAAAGATTGTCTGAAACAAACACCCACAAATGACTGCCTCATTAATTCCTAGTCATGATTGAAGATTTAATAAAGTATTGAAAGGGATTGTGTTTGTAGTTTCTGTAAATCAATGAATTTTGATGCTAAGGAAAGTAAGGTATTGATTGGGAACACTACCAAAGTTAAACTGAGCAAAATAAAGACAGATTCTGCACAAGGGTCCTTTGTCCTTTTCTAGCAATGCCTCTGTATTGCAATTCTAGAGTCCCAGAAAGCCACAGTGAGCACAAATAGTAATAAAACTAAAACACGTTCATTTTTTGACAAATATACAGTAGATGTAATGAAGGAACTCTTAAAACCATTTTCACTAAGGATCTGAGAAAGGTTTGTTTGATGCTATGAATCATGAGCATGTGTATATAATAAACATCAAAGAGCTTGAAAAAGAGTTTTGATAAGCCCAAGGAATATTTGGATGCTTTGCTGAAGTCTCTACACCTCCTAAACCTATAAAATTGGTATGGTTTATCAGCCTTTTCATAGCATTTCTTCAAATACTAGAATGAATTAGTAAGAATATTGCCCTATATTGCCCTAAACAGTGCTCTTCTCCTGGGACGGGTCTCTTGAGACCACCATTTGAACTTGCACTTCACTCCTGGTGCATCTTTTACAGCCACTCATAATCATAGCCCTTGAATCTGAGAGGAAAAAGCATCTGGTAAATCCCAGTGGTCACTAACATTAGAAAGGTCATGAGGAAACAGGCTTTTCCCACATAGTTTTTTAATTGAGCTATGAAAAGCTGTTACGAACCGTGAGCCCACTGTATCGTTTCAAGGTACGGGGTTAGAGACTGAGCAATTCTCCTGCACTCCCACAAATTCTGCCTGGGATTGTGCAGCTGGGGAGTGACCCCTTGGCAGGTTTAGCCTGAATGCCTAACTCAGCTGTGATTTTACAGTTCATGCCTGGGATCAGGTAGCTGGTGACTGAGACCGCTAACATGCAGTGGCATTTTCCTAATCTACAGGAAACATGTTTCTACTTGCAGCCCAAATCAAGGTCTGTCACACCTCAAAAAGTGAGAGTTTGATTTGTAATAGCTGTCACCGTTGGCACATAAATAAATTAACATCTAGTAATACACAAGATCAAGGGGCTTGCTATTCTGTGCCCCAGCCTTCTATTACATTCAAAATACCATTATCCTTATTAAATACTATGTTTCATAGGCACTAATATATGGCTACTACATGTTAATGTAGAATATGTTTTCTATTTATACTGTGATTTTATACCCTCATGTTTATTATATTACTGTTATATTCAAAATACCATTGGTAGCACACTGATTAAGATTTTCCTCTCTATTGAATTTTTGTGGATGAAGAAACCACCAAAGTTCCCATGCCTGTGACAGAGGCAAATTCATGCCAATGAAATGTTTAAATGTACATGCAGATATTCACACATGTGCTGGCAAAGACAATGTATCACCTCATGAACAGATTTTATATAGCTGGTGGCAAGAAAAATTAGCTGGCATCTTTAGTAACAGCTCAGTTTGGTTATACCCACACCTATATTCTATGTTCTATGGCTATAACTATATTATAGATGCATGACAGATTGTCAAATACTTTTTAACATGAACATTTTTGGAATCCAAGCTATTTCTTTTCTTTTTTGCTACCTACTGCATTCATACTCATGACATATTGCCTTCCTCTGCATAGTTTTTGCTTCTTTCTGATGTTTAGTTCTGTTTTTTTCTGGCTCTGACATACAAGATCTTCCAGCTGCCCATTTTTCCTTCGTATATCTGCCTTGCCATTTTCTCTCACTGCTTTCTGGTTTTGTCTCTACAACTGAAGTTCAGTTTGGTCTGGATCCTAACCTTAGTATAGCTTAGTAACACTTAGTAGGAACTATTTAACATACAAGATTCTTTACTACGCATACTACTTACACATAAAGGATACAGGTTTGGGGTAAATGTTTTGCCACTTTTTTGTAAAACTCAAGTACTTTTCCTTCCTGTGTAGATACTATGTGCTTTGGAGTGTACACGATCTGTGTATCTGCATAACCTCCGTATGCTATAAGCTATTAGGCCACAGCATTGCCCAGAACTATTGTCCTCACCCAACTGAGTAGGAAGCCTACATTACTTCATAGAAGCAAATAATTATGTACTCTAATATGGGATAGCTTCTTTGTCACACATTGCCTCCAGAATTTCTGAAAATGCCATACTTCTTCAACCATTCTTATCGTTTTTTCCCCAAACTAATAGATGCTTCAATCCCCTGAAGCACATATGAGAAGGCAGAACTAAAAAAAAAAAACCCACAAAAACACCAAACCCAAACCAAACTAAACCCAAACAATTATAGTGCCTGTAGTTTTTCCCCACTGCCCCATTATACGTTTTGGTTTTCAACAGGCTATCCCTTGCCCTCCTAAAAGTGCCTGCATTTGACTTCCTGTTGATGGTGTTGGTAGAAGACATTGTTCATTGGTTAGTGTCTGCGTAGGGCCCCTGGCAGCGTGCTTGTTTCTCATTAAGTTAGACATTTCACAATCCCCAACAAAACATAATTTTCTGGAAGAACTTAGTTTAACAAGGAACTACTGTAACAAAACCACAAGGCCTGCCATTTGCTCTTAGGCTATATTTTACTTTCTGCCAGTTTCCTTTCTTTCTCTAAACATCATTAGGATACAATCTCTTTCCTAGAAAATACAACTTTTTCCCTTCTGAGTGGAACAAATGTTCACACGACAAAACAGTTGGCCACTTCAAGTAGTTTTCTTGTAATAAGAGCAACAGAGCTCTTGACATTTTTTCTAAGCAACAACAATAACTTTACTACATCACCTTCCTTTTCTGTTTTCCAAATTAAAGAGACACTGCAAACTGAAAAAGAAAATAAGGTAGGGAACATAACGGTAAGTCAAGTCCTAAGACGTAGACTGAAGAGCAGCCTTCCCCTTCTTGCCCAGGCCACTTCCCAGCTACTCTGTGTTGCCTTCTCACATCTCCTTGATTTAAACTCTTGGCTTCCACCAGTTTCTTACCTCGTTATCCCCGTGTGTTTCACCTGCTTTGAGCACTGAGCACAGCTAAGTTAAGGATTAACCTCTGGACTGCCAATGCTTGGGCCCTGCACGTTGTCAGGAGAAAAGTATTATTCAGCTCCTCAATTTTACAGAGATACAGCAAATGCTGTGGGTGGAAAATTGGACTTTCACTGAACTGTTGTATCATGTGCCTGAAAAGCCTTTAGATAAATAACTGAAAAAATATTTTTGAAGTTACTAAGAAACTGAAAAGGAAAATAACAGTTTTGTTCTAGTTTGTCCATTCATTTCCAGTGGGTTTGAATATTGTCAGGCTGATAGCTATCGTTAGGGATATAATTCCTCTTTATTATCCAGAGCACAATCATTACAGAGACAGGCTTCCCTTGCTTGTCTCACCAAGGCCCTGCCTCTTTTTAGGAAGATAATCTATGTTGATAAAAAACTGCAGTCCCCGCTGAGCCTACAGAAATGAATTAGAAGTGGATATCTGAGTCCTAAAGAAAAAAAACCCACAAATCTCAAAGGATACCCATGGAAAATATGACTCCACCATTTCCATTCAAATCTAATGAAACTTTAGAAGACAAAGAGAAAGACTTAAAAACTTCATACTCTTCGAACCTCTATGGGCATTATATATTGCCTTGACACTGTTCCTCTGAACATCTTATGGTGGTGCATCAAATATTATAACCAGAATCTAGTATGCAAAATCCATTCCCTGCTCCTCACCTACAGAGAAAAGGCGAGTGTGTTTTGAGTGCTTAACAAGGTCATACCCCCTTGGGAAGGTTCAAACACTGGGTGACGTGGGGCAAGCTGGGCAAGCCAGCCAAGCTCTCACCCACAGCAAACGAGGAGTGGAAGTGTTTTAAGGTAGGTCATAGAAACCGTAAGTTAAGAGCATGCCCAGAGCCAGGTTCTAGAAGGCAGAGGAGCAGACGGCACACCACACATCACACCCCTGTTTACCTCCCGTGTAGCAGCAGTTTGTGCAGTTGGTGCCGTAACTCACTTGCAGCCACCCTGAGTGTCACAGGCAGGACGGGTGTCTTTGCTGCCAGTTGGTTACACCTGGGCAACCCAACATCGTCTGCTGGGTTCTGCAGGTGTACCTCAGTCTTTTAGCTGCCACAGGTCTTCATAGCAGAGAAAAACTCAGCTAGATCTTCACATCTCAAGCTGAATGTGAGAAGCTGATTGGGGGGGGAGCAAACAAGCCGCAGGTTTTGTCCAATCAGCTACATATGATGTGAAAGTCATGGATGGACAACAAACAAGCCACTTCCCTTCCCTCCCTCCTATTGTTATTAAAGATACTTTGCACAGTATAGCAATCTTCAAGTAAGGGCTGTAGGGTCAGGCCTTAAATCTAATCGTAAAAACCACCTGGTGCCTGAAATAGTTAATACCTCAATGAACCATGAGAAACAGATGCTTCTTTGAAAAGGGATGTGGGGACTGTGGAGATTTATAATCTGTAAGTCAACAGGTGAAGTAAAAATCTCCAGGATCTTGAGTGCAGTCTGCTAAAACCGTAAACTTTCCATTTAGAGCATCTGCATTCTCTGTTTAATACCCAGTTCACAAGCTGACCTTAATTCCGGGTTGAGCTTGATAATGGGATGGCTTTCCAGGCAATGTTGTAAGCACACACGATACTTCATACTGCCTGCCCAGGGCTTAACTAAGTGCTTGAACTTATGCAAATGTTGCCCCACATTTTATTAACAACAAGGGGTAGTCTGCAATTTGCCCCACACAAAGACAAAAGGTTTGAAGCTTGATGCTTAGCATTTAGGTTCACAAATTCATTTTACACTTTAAAAGTGGACTGAACTGCTCAGCACCCAGTGGAATCTCACAGAGTTCAACAGCTGTGAAAGTTAAAAAAAACCCGAACAATTTGATTGTTAAATTTGGGTTAAAAGACCTCAGGGAGAACTCAGTTGGGAGAAAGATTTGGCAGTAATCTTTGGTCAACTAAGACACATTCCCCCACATGCTCCTCCTCAGGAACCTGGTTACAATATGTTCTCTCACACCTGGCATACTAAAAGGGATGTTTAAGAGTAACAATCCCAAAAATTAGTTGTACCAAAGCAACCGACTGCTTAAAGATACTCAAAATCAAGGGAGAGTTTTGTCAGTTCTTTTTACGATGAACATTCTATTTTTGTAGAACTGCTTTGTAGCAGGTTAGAAGTAGGCAAATATAGTTAGCTGTATTCAGTGAGTCTGAAACTAGTATAGCACACAGAAAAGTAAAAGTGCCCCTTGCCAGGTTTCCTGTGTGCTGAATGTTTTTCATTAATGTCAGATTATATGTATCTTCACTACAGAGCCGTAAAACCTTCATTAATCAATAACCAGTTCCCAAAGCAGCCCAATGTATTGAATAAATTGCCAGGCAAATATTAGATAAAAATAATGTTTGAATTCATGATTCAGAAAGAAAGAGAGAGAGGGAAAGAGAGAAAGAAAGGAAGGAGGAAGGCAGGAAAGACTAGCAGAGTGAGCACACAGGCCCCACCGCTTATTCGTTTTGTGACACAGAATGTATAATTTAATCCTTCAGTTTTTGAAAGCTCACCACTGACTAGATGCTTAGATGTTCGGTTTGTATCTAAATGCTCTCAGGACTGAGTCAGTCTCCCCTTTGCTATAGGATACCACCCGCTTTTCCTCATACTTTGTGAAAACGTACAGGAATAGTTTACCAACTCCAGAGGAAAGACCGTATGAAAGACAAGCCTTCCCACAAACTGGAGAAGGAGACTCTCTGAAACTCTGAAAGAGTTGGGGAACATAAAAAATATAAAATATAAATTATACATGAAGAAACAATCTATTGCTCAGCCATGGATTAAATTCGCAGCAGCACTGAATGTCAGATACCCACATGAGTGGGATACAAGCACTCAAGAAGGAATCAGGAATCTTTGATGTCTTAATTTCTTCATTAAGATGCTAAACATAACAGAAAAATGGTGAAACTTGCGCTTTTAAATCTAAAAGCACTTTAGAAAACTTACACTAGCCATTAAATGTGGATATTTGGGAACAGAGAGAAAACTTAGAAACACACTGAAGCCCAAAGGAATAGTTCAGTCTCTGGAGTTCACAACCAGATGAAACACAGGAAATTACAGAGATGTAAACAAGTCTTTCAGCCAGGTTTACCATTACTTTTCCTTTTCCCTTTCTATGTTTCAGTCAACAGTTTAATCCCATAAAAAAATGAGTTGTTTCTTGAACTTTCCTTGGTAATCGTTTCACTTAAAAATACTGCATTCAACTACCATTGGCTTTATTATTTAGATTAATAGGCAGAAATGGGAACCGAAAGGCTGTGATGTTCTGGATTTGGTGTAACAACAAGCATTGATGTCACGAACTGTTGTATCTTGGCAGTTGTTTTATCACCATCTTGATGGATTTGTTTTCCTCCGTCTAGGGTACAAATTGAATTTCATCATGTGTTGGCCAGTGATATAGTAATGGAACAGGGAATTTTTTAGCCTTGAGGCTTTGTTATCTGCTTCTTTGTGTACTCTAAAGAGCCAGAGTTCTTAAAAACAGCAGTGCAAATGTTCAGCTAGAAAATGCCCTTTTGTAGCCTTTGCAGATTATAGCCCTTCCATACAATGTATTCAGTCAACTTTCTTCCTGTTTCCCAATAGGTTAAATTTAGAACTATTGTCTTGATCTATTAATGAGATAGCACATCCAGGAAAGTCAATGAGCAGTTACAAAACTGGCACCTACCATGTCTCTGAAATTCTCAGCCAAACTGGTATGCCCATCTGAAAACAGATAAGTTACTTCCTTAATTTTGGAGACTACTGCCTCATAAAAAGTCTTTCCTTTTCCATGTTTTTTTGAAGTGTACAATACATATAATGAAATTGCTATGTGAAAAATTAGTAGAGCGTGCCCAGAGTAGAGGGTGAAAAAGGTACTTTTCCTAAGTTGCCTGAAAAAGTCACTTTGATAAATTTCTGCTATTTCTGCTGTTTTCCACCATGACTGACTTAAGTTGGCTATTATACAGCCAGTGAAATATAGAAAGTTATGAAGTAAAAGGCAAAATAGACATTAAAATAAATCTCCATACTCTTGAAGGCCTTTGTACTTCATGAGACCTTCCATTGTTTTTGTTATGGTGCATTATATATTAGCTCTCATGGGCCTCAGCACACTTGCAAATCCAGAAACAGACTTCACAAGAAATGGTCATGACTTTGAAGAGTTTGCTATCTAAATAGATAAGACAAAGACTAGAAGAAAGGAATGTTCCGCTGAATAAAATGAAACTGGCATGTATAGGGTGAGGTGTGCCATGTAGACATTATCTGTTTTCTTCTCCCAGCCCCCACAAAAATTTACAATCAGACCAGCAAAAAAATCTCAGGCTTTTTGCCGTGGCCCCGACTGGAGCTGCTTGAAGTTAAAATGTATTTGCTTAAGTTATTTTTACTTACTGATTTTCAAGCTTGGGCATCTCTTTTGCTTTTTCTGCTCAACACTATTGAAGCAGTTTTTTGCCTGAGACTTCAGCAAGTTGTGGCCCTGTCCATCTGCAGCTACACAAACACAGATTTAGACACTATGCTTGGCTGAGAGGAATCAGCTCCTAATAAATAAGTAACTTCTGATATTTTCTCCTTTTATAGAGCCTGAGAGACTTATTTCAGTTCTCTCTGAATCAGTTGTCTCCCCATCTGAAACATACATATTCTGGTCTCCATGTTTTCTTTCAGGGTGCTGCCACAGTGGGAGTTTAGGATGGGGTGTTCTGATACTGATCCTTATCTTGTTCTCCTTACAGGCATTCAGTGTATTGCAAGTCTTAAGTTAGATTACCACATTCGCCTTTCTAATTGCTCTTACCATGAGGAACCCATCCTCCAGCCACAGTTATTTTCAAGAGAGAGCAATGTTCTGGAACGTGCATACTGCCTGGTGGTTATTTCTTAAACTACTAGGTCACTTTTTATACGAAAAATAAGAGACTACAGGGCCAAGAGCAAACCACTCACTTGGCTTCTTATCACTTGGCTTCTTATCACAAACGGTTGGCAAAAAGACTGAAACACCACAATGTATCCAATGTATTAATGACAGTATTATTATGACTTCTCTTTTTACCTCTGAAAAGGTAAAACACAAGCAGCTCAGAATCCCCATGCTATTTTGCTGGCCTGTCTTAACCGCTGTTGACTAAATCTTAACCACTATTTAAAACCTGGTCTCTTTATTATAGCAGCAAACAACTGCGCCCACTAATGCAACACGTTGATTTATTCTACTTATCCTCTGGAAAATTTATGGAAAGCACCAAACTCATCTCATAGGGCTACTGAACAGTCAGCCACCACACCTAAACAAACATCACTTGCTGAAAAACTGGGATTCATTGAAACCGACTGCACACAAAGGAACACCCACTTTTAGAATGAAGCATTTGAAGTGTAACATTTTAAAATCATATTCAAAAATCTACTGCAGACTATGGTATCTGCTTGGCTGTGTTATATACCTGTTTCTGAAGATGGTCAAAACATAGGGTTGGAACGAGACACTCAGAGACTATTAAAAAAAAAAAAACAAGAATAAAGAAACTTTTCTTTTTGGGAAAGGTATTATTTTTCTAGTACAGTAGACATAATTTGCAATACGAAATGCTAATTCCACAATGTTTTTGCACTTTCTATTTTGCTCTCTGGAGCAACAGAATTTTACTGACAAAACTGTCTGTAGAAGGAAAATGTCCAAGTCACAAACATGACTATTTGCAAAAAACCAAAACTTAACTGTGCAGATACAGACTCCAGCAAATAATGGTTGGTTGCTTGTCCATGCAGGGAGCAAAAAATTCTCAGGAGATTTAATCTGTCTGGCAAAAGCCACTCAGTCCAGCTCATATTTCTAATATTTGTCACTTGTCCAGAAGTTAAAAATATTGAAAATATTCAAAATAAGTCAGAGTACTGAAAAAGTAGAAAGCAACTCTGATCTGTTCTGTGAGAAAACAAGGTTGCACGAACTAAAATATTACTTTTGCAAAGTAATGATTTAAGAAAATAAATTATGGAATATTTGATTTCATTCATAAGTCCAAGTAAAAATGATTAATGATCAGTGCATAGAGATTAAGAAAGCAGTAAAAGGGACAAGATGGCTCAGGGAATTGGTAATGTGGTACTGTGCCTTTTTGGTTTCAATTTCAGCTTTTCAGTTGCTGTTACTAGTGAATCCCTCATGCTTTAAAACTGGCTTTTATGTTTTAAATCTAAGTTCTCCTGCCAAGTGGCAGCTTGCCTGAAAAGTCAATAAAAGTTGGGGTCTGGTTCACCACTGCATTGATCCAGTATCACGCCAGTGTAGCTCAGTTGACTTCAAGCAGTGTACTGGAGGACCAGGACCCAGGAGTGTAGTACTCAGCAGCAAATAACACTTGCTTGGAATATGAGTTCTCTTAACTATAAACTGGGATGCAGCCTTGCCAAATCCTGAGATTTTATCACGAATCTCACAATGTTTGATGCTTTCCTTATAGTTCCATCTCTCCCAGCTTTAGGATTAAAAGAGAATCTCAGTTTTCATTTTAAAAGTTAGGCTTCTAGAAAACCCTCGCATTGTACTGAAAAATTTGTGACTCGTGTATGCCTTTGAGACTCAAAAAAGGGGAAGGGGATGAATAAAACATCCTAATGGGTACTGTTGCTTTTTTTTAACATGACTTTTTAACCCAGTCTCTTCGTCTCTAGGGGTCCGCTCCCTTCTATTTATGGTTGGCAGTGTTCACGACTGCTAATATGCTGCCTTCCTGGTCAGCCCAGTGTATATCTTTGTTGACCAACAGTCATATCTCATATTTCAGGATGAAACATGAGATGAAACTTCTTCTCTAAAAAGTGTATGGAAGTTCTTCTGTAAAAGCACGGTGACAATCAAAACCACCGGTTCAAGCAGGATGCCTATGGGGTTTCCCCCTCCAACTCTGCCTCACAAAATAGGGTGTGGAGGGGGAAGGAAAGGTCTACGTTTTCCTTGAAAATCATATATGTTTCCCATTAACATTAATGAGTGTTTACATGCATTCATAAGACCGAGAGTAGGCCATGTACTACATATCCATAATGTTTAAAAAGCGAAATAAAAATCGAACCAAGCGTTATACGTCAGGCAGCATTGTTACGAGCTGGAACACATTACACTAGCTTCTGTTCCCCGACCAATTATGCCTTTCATAAGATTTGCGTTGTATTCCCTGGCCAAGTACCATCCTTGCCTTAATCGGAAAAGACATTTGAAAAAACTGATATGGAAAATCAGCGTTTGACCTTGTGCCCTTGCTTCATGTCAACAATTTCAACCACATCTGCTCTTGCACTGTGAAAATGTTGGCATATTTTTCCGAGCTCTGCTCCGACAGCTGCAGGCACTCTCTCTTTGTACAGGATAATTCCACTCCCAAATAGTCAGAGAGCAGCGAGTGCAGATCTTTCATTGCTCTCTCATTTAATGCAGAGGCTCTGCAAAAAGAATTCAAGGGAAGTTTCCACTGAAAATCTCTTTGGTTCTGGGTCCTTGAGGAAGAATTTATTCTTTCTGTTGACACCAAGTGATGGTGAAATCATGCCTACTTGATCAGTGGAAGATGGGAAAATATTTGCAAAAGGAATACAGCAGTATCCATACATCAGGTTTATCACAGACAACAAAAAGGCAATCAAGCTATCAAGTACAGGTTTTCCATTATATTTAACACTTGTTAGATCAGAATCTGATCACACAAGGTTAATGGGTTTTGCTTGCCTGATTTATTGTCTGAAGCTTACGTAAATCTGGATGATAAACTAGCAGACCAGGGACTGTGATTAATTTCTCCACGCTGCAGAATCTATGTAGCTTTCTGGAGTCCTGCCGAGATGGCAATGGCAATATGTGCAATGCTATGTACTGAAGTTTGGATGAATGTCCCATCAGTGAGAAGTCTTGTTTCAAATTAGCTTTAGGCAATTTGCAATGCAATTTCTCATGATTATTCCTTGATGTGGTGCTAACAGAAAACAAGTTTCTTATAGAATACCATTTATTTCCCTGACTATACTTATAATGCTATCTGTCACTTGTCTTCCATTTGTACTTCATTTTAAGGACTTAAGGGACACCCCTTTTGACCTTCTGCTTGACTTTACACTGATAGCATTCCATTTATTCATCCATTCATTTAGGGTAAGGGTTACTGAATATCATGCACGGGAAGTTTGCGCCTTGCTGCATTACTACCTTGGAAAACAAAGAAAGACTTTCCACTTTTCTCTCATTTCAAGCACAGAATTAGACACTAAGGTTAGGTAGTGGAAACTGGATGAGGAAGAGGGGAAGGCAAAGAACCCACTTATTTCATTACATGGAAATAAAACTGTCAGAACCTATTCTGCGTTTTTAGTCAGATGTTAAGTTGGACCCATGATACTCTATACTGTAAAGCAAATATGAATAATTGAATCGTGTACTTTGTTGTCTCCACAAGGTTATTAAAATCTAACATAAATTAAATGGAATATGGACTTCCATATTGATGACCTCTTCTCTTATGGGCTTGATATGCTGTGCTGGTTTAAAATCTTTGTATTTCTTTCTTGCAAAATTCCTTCTTGATTATAAATCCTCTATGTTTTCATCCATGGTAGTAATATCGATGTGGCTCAGCTTGTTTGGTAATCAGGAATAAATCTGGTCTACTATTACTTATACTACAGTGAACAATTCTTTGGATCTTCGATTTTATACTTCAAAAAATTGTTAGAGCACGGTTTTGATCCAGAGTGAAGCGAAGGAGTGCACAGGGTAGAGAGTCGGTTTTGCTTTGTGGTCCTTACAGTCTTCAGTGGCAACCACGCAGACAAATACGTTTCAGAGAAATTTTAAAATGGAAAAGCCAAATAGACAAAGCTCTGAAAGAGGTGTTAAGTAGCAGTTGGAACGTATTAAACACAGGCTTGAAACAGCATAAGAGACCTGTGAGCTGGGCTGTGCCATTGCTCTTCTGTATCTCCTCCCTGGGAAGGGGGGTCTGCAGCATCCTCTTGAATTTGGAACAGGTTCTCTCTATATATTTTTGAATGTTTACATTCCAAATCCCTTGCTTTATGGTTGTATAATAAGTAGATTGGGGTACCTGGATATTGTAAAACAGGAAACGTTAATGTCTGTGAAATACTGGGAACTTCTAATATTCATATGAGTGTTTAGCAGATGTCAATGCTTGCTGGTTTATGATGTCCAGGTACATTAGCTGATCTATGAAGCTCTGAGTGTTTTGCACATGTGGGTAATACTAATACACTGGTTCATGCCACTAGTCCTATCAGAAATTAATATCTTACAAAATATTTGTGGCAGCAGGTATTTAAATTTCCATTCTGTTAAATGGTTCCATCAAAAAAAAAACTTGGAAATATATTAAATTAAAAATGTTATCAACAGAGTTTATCCATAAAATCCTGAAAGTCATGACAATGAAGCAATGAGAAATAAAAATAATGAATTTTGACGAAGACAAAAAATACACTGGGTCTTTTACTATGTGCCAGACCGTGCTTGTACTTTATTTTAAAAGGAAGGCTTCATGAGGACAATAATAACATAGTGGATAAATATTTAGATTCTGAGTTAAGTACTTCAGCCGTAAGTTGCTATCAGAACTTGGGAAATCCATCAACACATATGATTAGTTAGCAAAGTCTAATATTTATTTTTCCAGTTAGTAAACTGCACATCAGTAGATCATGGGTTCTTCCAAAATAATTATTGGTTCCTCCACCACCAGCTTGTTCACAGGCAGTGCCCTGTGAACATTAGATGGCTGGATTTCAAGTCCAGGCTCTACCTTTCCAGTGTGAACTCTTCATTCATTAGTTACTTCCTTCAAGCATGATGCGATAGTTTCTTTGGCGATAGTTTCTTTCTCACTTGAGTATTAAGGAGAACAGCTAATTCATCTACAAACTCTGAGGGAAATTTACAGGCTTTGGCAATATTCACATAGTAAAATAAATAATAGTCGTAATACATTTTGCTTATTTAGTGGTTACACTTATGGACATCGACAGGCTTTAGAAACGTTAATTACCTTAGTCTCACAGTTCCCCTGCTAAGTGGGTGATTATTATCATCCTTCTTCTACAAAAGAGGAAAGTAAGGGAGTGAGAGATTAAGTGATTTATCCCATGTCCACAGGAAATCTGTGATAAAGCCCAGAGCAGAACCCAGGTCTCCAGACTCCTGGCCACATGGTCTCACTCTGCCAAATTGTCCCCTACTGCTGTTCTGATGGCTCTGCCGAAGTTTTGGGAACAACGCCAGAAATTTCTGCATCAGAAAGGAAGCAGAGACAGTGGCCAAATATCCACACATTTAGTTGGACTGACATGATTTCTGTATAAACGGATGTAATAATAATTAAGGGGTTCAGTAGCCTTATGCTTAAACAAAATAAAATGTACTTTGGGTGTGATAGCGACCACATGAATTTGTCAATACTCCTCACGGGGTAGGCAAGTCCAAAACCCTATTATGTTGTGCCTTACTATTTGAAACAACTGAAGGGTGCTAAGGCTTAGCCTTGTCCTCGGGCAGCTGCTCCTGAAGGAGGTCCAGTTTACAGACAGCTTCTCTTTGACCACCCAGATGTCCCATCCATATGTGCTCAGCCTTTTTTTCTGCTTATTTAGCCATGTCTCATATGAAATAGAAGAAAATCCTATTTCACACTCCACATTTTGGCAGCTCTTGCCAGACTCATGGATACAGAATAACAAAGTATTATATACTGACTTTATCCAGCACTGTTAATTTGCACTAAAAGCTTGGCTCTGTGTTCTTCCTTTGCCTTTCAAGGAGTCGGTGACTTTGCCTCCTCTGCAGAAGGTTTAAAATGAAACCATGAGAAATGCCCGTGTTGTTCATGTGCCAGGAGAGCTTGTATGAGAACACAGCTGCAGCGAGACTGGTTCCCATTCTGCACTGGTTCACAAGGGAATGAGGTCTCCATTCATCCGCTTGGCCATGCATGATGGCACAGGGCTCTGGGAGCTTTGAGTTGAGGCACTGAAAGGAGACTTGTGGCATTCCCCAGCCATAAACATGTATGTGTGGGTTCTGCTGAAAGGTATAGGAAAAGGGTATGGCCATGTCACAACAGGACTCTTTTCATAGAATCATAGAATGGTTTAGGTTGGAAAGGACCTTGAAGATCATTGAGTTCCAACCCCCCTGCCATAGGCAGGGACACCTCCCACTAGACCAGGTTGCCCAAGGCCACGTCCAGCCTGGCCTTGAACACCTCCAGGGATGGGGCCTCAACAACCTCTCGGGGCAACCTGTTCCAGTGCCTTACCACCCTCAAAGTGAAAAACTTCTTCCTAATGTTCAATCTAAACCTGCCCTCTTCCAGTTTGAAGCCATTCCCCCTCGTCCTATCACTACATGTCCTTGTAAAAAGTCCCTCTCCAGCCTTCTTGTAGGCGCCCTTATATAGTGGAAGGCCACTATAAGGTCTCCCTGGAGTCTTCTCTTCTCCAGGCTGAACAACACCAACTATCTCAGCTTGTCTTCATAGGAGATGTGCTCCAGCCCTCGGATCATCCTCGTGGCTCTCCTCTGGACACGCTCCAGCAGGTCCATGTCCTTCTTATGTTGGGGACTCCAGAGCTGGATGCAGTACTCCAGGTGGGGTCTCACAAGAGTGGAGCAGAGGGGCAGCATCACCTCCCTTGCCCTGCTGGCCTTTTCTTGACCTTGTGTGAAGGACAAATTAGCCCAGAGACCAAGAAGTAGTCAAGATATTTCTTCTTTGTATGGGCTACAGATCATTCCCAGTAGTCAAACTGTGGTGATGGGGGCACAAGCCAGTCCATACTTAGGGTTGATCATCCCAAATTATGGGACAAAGCAGGAATTTGAACGAGCAGGAACAGGTCAGTAATCCTCCAGAAAAGCTTTTTTCCAGTTTTGTATTGATGGTGCATGTGAGCTTAGCTTGATGATGATGTCATCATCATTGATCTTGATGATGTTTCTTCATGGCACCTGCTGTCTCCTTCCTAACCAAAGCCAAATTTACTATACGCCGGTCTCTGGTCATGCACCCTTTTTTCCCCTAGCAGCTCCAGTGGGAAGTCTTGTCACTGCACCAGCCTCCTTTGCAGTGCAGTTATTAATTTGCGTAGATGGAAGTATGTCTGGACTTTTCTTTCTGCCCATTACCTTCCATGTCCTTGGTAGATGCTCTCCTCTATTTTTTCTCTTAATGAATAAGCTGGTAATGCACTGGTTTTGTCATTTTCAGTTTCCCAGCATCAGTGATATGATGTTGCTGACATCACCTTGAGAGAGAGATCACAGTATCAAGAGGAAGGAACAGACAGCACAGCATAAGCTATGAGCTGGAAACCAAGATGACCTAGCACCAAACTGAAGGTAGAAGTTATTGCAAACTGGCTGTTTATTTCTATAGGTATGTAATCTATTGCTTTCAGAGTGGATGTATTGGTCACATCTATTTTTCACTAGCAGAAACTTTATTTAGTTGAAGCAGAAAAGTTTTAGAAATGAGAATTTCTTTAAATTCTTAAATATTTGTATCCAAAACATGGACTACATCTGATATATAATCTCGCTGCATGGTTCAGCTGGCTAGTTCATGAGTTTAAGACATTAACAAGCTCTAGTGCAGTTAGATGCAAGGATTTAAAACATTTTTGCTTTACATATCTGGTTGCAGGCAGAAGTTTGCAAAAAGAACCCAGAAGACTCAGAAGTCAGAAGGGAAACAGAAAGATTCCCACATGCTTTTTTTTAAATAAAAGTCCTTTTCTTTAAGCCAATATTCTCATATTTTGTGTTCAAGGTTTTGATCACCTGTGTCTGGTGGCTCCGCAAGCAAAATTATTTGGTGTAAGGCCTTGCTTTCTTCCTCACCCGGGATTATCAAAAAGAAGAAGATGACTGATTTAAAGGTCTTCCACCAAGGCTGTCGGCTTGGACAGCACAGCAAAGAGTGGCTACTTCTTCTGGGGGTGTGAAAAAGCTATTCCTCAGTTTATATTGGTTAAGTTTGAAGTAGAAAGTATGTCTTTCCCTGTGCACTGTCCCCAGTCTCAGCAAGGGTCCTTACGAATGAGACCGATACAAATATTAGTACTTGTGTGCGTCTTATCATCATGGTTGACTGATCCTCAGGCGTGAATCCCTCTCTGCATCGGCAGCAGTCCCTGCCAGCTGTTTGCCCATCACGGCAAAGGCAGTAAGTCCAGGAGAGAGTGCTCTTGGAAGGGGCTTCTTTGCAGTTGGGAACTCTGGCAAGCTTTGTGCAGATCTTTTAGCTACAACTGTTTAAGATTATTTAGTGGCTTTTAAACACTGTTCATGCCCATTCCGAACAAGCCCACAGAACATCTGCACAATGTCTGCTAGCTGTGCTCAGGGAGTGTCTACCAACAATCCTGTATTGTTCTCAGCAAATATATATCAGTCCAGATTTTTTTCCATGGCTTAGTATCCTCTTCAAGCACCGAGGAAACTGTGACCTTTCATTGGTTCAGGCATGGAAACTATAATCACAATATTGAGTAGTTATATTTGCTTTGGAAAAGTAATCCTATTGTTCTCTCCTTTTAAAGCTTAAACTAACAGTCAGCATGAATGTCATCTTTATAAAATGATAGGAAACCTACAATGTCTGGTATTAATAAATGCCTCTGTGCTCAGTGTCTGAACGGGGTTGGGACTGAAAGGAGAGAATGAAGTCCTTATGACAGAACTCAGGGGTAGTCTCTCTTGTGAGTATTTTTATGAGATGCAACTGCTACAGAAGTGCCTCTTGTGCATCCCAAGGCAATCCGTTTGTTCTTCAAGGGAGCACAGTGATAATTTATTCCTGACAGGAGAGGAGAACCCATAATGGTGGTCTGATCTGCCACTGCTGTTCGCTGATTCACTGCGAGAATACTCTGAATTGCTGACTGTATGATCAGGGGAAGAACGGTCCTGCTGGGAACAGACAGGGAGAGAGCAACCTCACCGAAATCAGTGAGCCCAGCACAGCAGCATAGTCAGTCTCAAACGCTGCTGACACTTTCTTTTAAGAAAATCATCCCCAAACCCCTAAAGTGCTACCAACAAAGAGTTTATAAGGGTAAAAGTAATAGCAGAGAATTACATAATCGTAACTGCAAACTACAATCACTTAGAAAATTTATGTAATTTGCAGCAACCTGCATTGCTGTTGTAATGAGCGGTAACGAAAGAATCAGTGGTGGAAGAAGATTTGTCTTAAGGTTATTATACAGGGCAGGGTCTCAAGTGGACTGGATTCAGTTCATGGTTCCTCCTTAGTCTTTCTGCATGGTTTCAAGAGAGTCACTTAATCTCTCTCCGCTTCTTTTCCCTGTCTGCAGAAGAATAATGTTTTTGTCTGTTTAAGTTGTAAGCTCTTTAGAACCAAAGTGTAAATGGATTATATATTTATACTGCAGAAAATACATAGGGCTTTGATCTCCACAGTGGCCAACATGCAGTCATTGATAAAAACAGCAATAATTAGGAATAGAGATTGCATTACACTTTGATAGGACAGGTTTAGATAACAATGGCTGTACATACTGAATTCATGTAGTTTCCACAGTTGTGCTCAGAGTAGTGAGTTATTTTGGCTGGAAAACAACTCAAACAAGCAGTGCCAGCAGCTGTGAGGTCAGGAATAACTGTTGGGTTTTATTTTTCAGCTCTTGGTCTTCTTACAGTTCGTTCAGTAAAAGAAGGAGGTGAGAAATATACAGAAAGTTCGGATAGTGTCCAGCATGGCTTTTGTGAAGTTGGTCTTTGTTGGTCAGCAGGCGTACCTCAGGCTCCCTGGTTTTAAACGGTCCCAGTTATAAATGGATCAAAATCGATTGCATTATGATAAAGTCACTTGCTGAACGGTCAAAAGACACTCAGCTGTTATACTCTAAATCATCAAGGTTTTCTTTTGCAAGTCACTCCCAGAGCTAATTTTCACAACCTACTTGTAGTATACATAAAACCCAGAGCTCGTAAAAGTGAAAAGACCTGAAGTATATCTTGTTTATGCATGTAAATGGGTTCTTCTGGATAATATTGCATACAAGCACGGTTGACAGCCGACCAAAAATGTGTGTATGTCAATGTATGCCAGTTCTGGAGATAATCTGAGCTCATCTTTCATCTCTGAAGACAGGCTTTACAGAAAGGTCCTGCTATTGCAGTTGCGAAGAGCAAGAGACGAGCCATGCTTGCTTGTTAACAGACTCTTCAAAAGACCTTTATTTAAGAGGCAGTCTTGTAAAAGAAGTTGTACATGTCTGACTCAGCTCTTGAGGAGTGCATTGTGACTGCTTGCCTCTTTCTGGGAGGCAATTAGGGAGATTCACAGATTTTTCTCTTTCTTTTTAGTGGCATACCAAAATAATTTTCTGCAGTTTGAGGAAAAAAAGTGAAAAACATAGAGTGTAAGAATAAACACAAGTAAATAAATGAGAAAATGGGTTTCAGGACAGGGAAGGCGGGGGTAGGGGTGGGGGTGGAGAGAAAAGCAAGGCCAGCAAGGAAAAAGAATCTTTTACTTGACCTGACAACCAAGTATAGAAGTTCTTTGGATCTGAAACAGAAGCAGACATAAGAGAAATTTGAAAGACTTACCCTCAGTGTGCTGGTTTTCACTCCTTAGTCTTTTGAGCTTGGAGGTTTCATCTTTTAAGTAAGAATTAGGGTCATTCTGTTGTTATTTTCCTTTTCTGTGTGAGTGGAAGGGTGCATGGGCTGGAAATCTGTGGCAGAGATTCTGTTTCTGCATAATCGGCCCATGACCCATCTTCGCTTTTGTGCCTTTTGGATCCTGAGCACATTCCATTTCCCACAGCTTTTCTTAATGCAGTGAGTTTGAACATATTTCATATAAATTTTCCAAATCAGACTATTGCTAGCCATGGCAACAAAGACCTGACTTCTCCAGGAGCAGGACAACCATGAGGCAAAGAACAAAAGTTAAGCTTGTGGGACTAATTCTGGCCACAGTGAAACTGTCCAGATGTCAGTATAAAAAATGAAAGCAATGGAAACCAGTACCCCCCTTATATATATTTACCACAATGATATAAGTATCGTCCATTTTACAACATGGGAAAAAAAGTCTTTTCATTGCACGGAAATGTGTTGCGCAACTACTGTGCTCTACTGTTTGGAAATCGCTGGGACGAGCCAACACCAACACTTCCTCTCATTCTCATATTTGATTAATCAAATTACTTTTTACCAGACATCAGCCAGAACACTAGATAATTGTTTTCTATTTTAAATAATGGCTTGCTGAATTCAAAGGGCCTTGTTTGAGTCTGCAAAACCTGGCATTAAACTGGAGTAAAACAGTATCCAATTATGCCCATTTCCCCTAGGCAAGTACTTTTCTTAGAAAAATCACCTGTCAACAGCACAGTATTCTGCCAGAGTCATTTTCATTCCCTTTCTGTTCCAGAGGCATTTTATTTGCTGATCTATCAGTTGAAAAGTCCCTGTCAAAGAGGAGGAAATAACAATAATGTTTTAGTGAAGTAAAACACTTGTACAGGGTAAAGGAGTTGTACCAGTCCAACACAATGCATTCTTCCCATTGTTGTGACTCAGAGATGCAGACTATGAAACAGCCAACTCTCCTCCAGGAGTGATTAGGAACAGGTACGGGGAAGGTCTAGGAAGATCGTGGGAGTTAAAAAAGCATGTTCAACATTATGTGCAGAAGACAGCCTTTACCTTTCTTAGCTAGCTTTTCACCCTGCTTTGAGTAAAAGGCAAAAACCCCCAACAAACCAACCCAAAATCCAAACCAAAAAACTCAAGAAAAAGTAGCTGGTGAAAAGGTTTTCTTTGCAAATAAGGACTCTATCTATAGGCTCTCACATGAAAAGGGATAGTGGCACCCATTTGACATTACGACAAAGCATAAAGTTTGAATGTTGTGAATCCCTATGAAGGTCTCTGTGCCTTTCTCTCTCGAAGTTTTTAGTTTGCTCCAAAATATCCCTCTTATTTCCAATTTCATTTAAGTGGGCTCCACAAAGAAGTCATTCTGTGATTTTAAAAAGTAATCATTTGTAAATAATTTGCAACATAGAACAGGGTTTGCTCTGAGGGTAACATTTTGAGAAGCAGCAGCATATCAAAAGGAAATAAATGAATTTGAAAATACATTTAAGAGAAACAACTAAATCGACTTAATCTGCTGCCTGCGTTGCATTCTTCACAACAAAAATGTAAGAAATTCTGGAGGTCAGAGCAATAAACTGTTTTAATCTAATTCAGTAAGGTATATTAAAGAGACATTTTCGGCAAAATGTTATTGAAACCAAATCCCGAGGAGAAGTAGCCAGCTGTTTCAGGGAACATATGATCAAGTTTTAAGATGATTAATTTTTCACAGCAGTGGTCCTTAAAAACGTTCCCATCACGTTCGATAACTAATGTGTATTTGCTACAGATGACTGCTTTGTTCCGTGTTTATTGAGCAGAGGTCCCTTCAGTCTGAACAGGTAATGTTGAGCAAACAGATCTATTTTTCTTAGCCAAAATGGCAGCTACTTAACAGTCACAAAGATTTCTTTTTACACTTTCTTTGCCAATTCAATGGTACACAGAGGAATAAGAAAATTGGAGGCCAGAGGAAGTCTTGACTTCTAACACGGGCTTTGCCACAGATTTCTTGTATGACAGTGATTAATATTTTAGTTTTGCCATTTGTTAATCAGGAATAACAGGAGATAAAGTTGTATTAAAGTGCCTCACCAGCAAGGACTAGAGAGTGAGCCCTTAAAGGGGCTGTTCACACAACTAGATCTCACTCTGAGGTTACACATACGATTGGTGCTCTGAGCATGTAAAATTATACTGAACTGCTGAGAAGTATTGTTATGAGCAGAAAACCTGTGAGCTACGGACATTCCCCGTAGCTCTGCTTTGGCACTAGCTTGGCAGATGTATCCAGGCTTGCAGGCAGGCAGCGGCACTCATCTCCCCAGGAGAATCAGGAGCCCTGACACAGGGACTTAAGCATGTGGTGAGTTTTACATGCCTAAGAGCGTGGGCTCCAAAGAGACCATCGTGTTTAGTGGGAAACCACAATACTACCCACTGGTAAACATCAACATTGAAGAGTAGTTTAAATTCCACTTCGGTTCTAGGGGTTTTTTTGCTTCCTGCCCCCCTGCGATGTTTCTCCTGAGAATTCAAAGTCCTGAAATGTCTTGTGAAAGAGATGCATTTGAATTCTTTCGAAACTAATGGAAGAAAGAAAGATTGTTTTTTCTTTCAAAGCATGCCCAGAGGAGTATACAGTGACAGTCTGTCTCCACCGTCGCTCAACATTTAGAGTAAGCAACGAGGATGTTGTAAGCCTGATGAAATTTAAACACACATTTCACTTTCTGTTGGAATATGCATTACCGCCCAGTCTCTTGGGTTCTTCAGGCAAAGGACTTTCTCACCTTTCCTTGAAGCTTTTTCTGCTTCCCTTGGAACTGGCGAGTGTTCACTGTGTCAGAGAAAAGTAGCGGGAATGACATTCATTAGGATGATTAAGAGACAGAGCCTTTGTTCCTTGCTCCAATTAACACATCACCCTTGGTGGAGCACTAGGCATTTCCTCATCTCCTTTCTTTCACACCTCTGACACACTTGACCAGGACTACTCTCTCCGAAGGACCTCTTACACCCTCACCAAATACTGTTCTCTGATGGTGAGGATGCTCTCTGAGACGTGGTAGGCGAGGATTCAAACGTTCTCGGTCAGCGAGGTGGACCTGTCCCTGTCATTGCGCACACGGATGACGCCCTGACATTGGGAGCAGCATCAGGGAGAAGCACCATCACCCACCTTCTTCATTCCTTTTTTTTCAGTGGCACTCAATCTGTTGGTGGGTACCCCCGCAGCACCTCCCAACCTGCAGGGAGACTGGTGAAGGTTAACCCAACCCAGTATGGGAGAGGTGCTAAATTATCAGCCCTAATAAGGCAAATGGACTTGCTACACAAAGAAGCAGAATTTCAAGCACATAGAAAACTTTACCATTGAAAGCTTAGTTGCCTACAACAAGTGTAAACGCCCCACACTTAGGAGGCAACTGAACAAGGGTCCCGAGGGTCAGAATTTTTGACTGGGGGCTTAAAGTAGCAGGTGAGCATTGAAGTCGTATCCAAGCCCTTTCATGGACTTAGCCCCCAAGTCCTATTAAGCAAGCAGCCACCTTAAACACACCTCAGGAATCTCAATCTGTTGTTTATCACTTCCCACAGGCACCACTTTAAACACACACATGTGTGTATATGTGCGTATAAAAGGAATACCTGGAGAAATTTAAAACATCTTAATTAAACTTAAGATGTGTGGTTCAGATAAGATTGGCATGTGGCCACCGCATTCCAAGATTCTCAAATAGCATAATCTAATTAATTTTGTTTAAGAACACAGAGGTCATAAACATACAGTAATTTGAAACACTTAGTACCCTGCCAGCTGGCACTGTCTCCTTTCCACTTCTTTGCACTGTAATTTCACTTCCATTTGTGCCGAGCCTGAAATCTCCTCACTCTACTAGTAGGGTGTATTATGTTACACAGTATTCAGCTGAGGTATTTTTTAATGAACTAATTACATGTTAGTTAATAATAGAACATTTCTTTAGTAGTCAACTGCTGAATATAATTCTGAGAGAACTACTGTAGGCTGGGGTCCTGCAGGAATGTTTAGGAACAGGTTTCATGAAAAAGCATTATATTTAGTCTTCAGTATGCTATAAATAAATAAAAAAGATCTCCTGTGAAACGCCTGATGTTTTATCTTTTCAATGCTGGGTTATGCACTGAGAACTGATATTTTCCCACCTTTGTTAACAGGTAGTTTTTGAAAGTCATTCAAAAAAATAATGGTGTGTATTTATAGAGCCCTGCCATCAGAAAGGCATATTTGGATTTCCTTCTGTTTGCCATGCGCTCATGCCCAGCCCGTTTCTGCTGTAATGCTGTAGACAGAGTCTATGCGCTCATTTGCTAGGCAGTCTCCAAGTGCCTGGAACAGATAGCTTCTGCGAGGTTCAGACCCTCTTTATGGCTCTCCTGAACGAGGCAGCATGATGTCATGTAACATGATGTCGTGCAAATCTTTCAAAATGTTTCTCACCGCTCTGCCCACCGGGGAACCATTTGGCTGATGTCTTTAGCCAAATATCCAAAGAGCTCAGCGCATTTCTAGTTACTGAGATGCAATGCAGATAAATTTCACGACTTTAGAACTCAACTTTGTCATTCAGAAATAATTCTCCAAGGACACATGCCCTTAAATGTTGACTTTTGACCACTGGGTTTAGTTTTGAGATAGTAGGAGCCAGTGAGCTACAGATAGATTTTGATGACCTATGGATATTATTACTTCAGACATATAGACTTTTGAGAATGCCATAGGTCAGATTCTCTTTGGCTGATGTAAATGAGCACGGCATGATGAAGTAATATTTAAGCAACACAGATTTATAGCAAGGAAGGATCTGGCTCTGCATACAGAGACACACGCACGTCATACACAGCCTTCACTATTCTCCTCATAGCACATGCATAACTATCGCTAACGTTAATGAAAGGCATGCATTGAAGGGTTATGTTCTTACATGTACATTAGTGTGTAAAGATCTCCATCAAAGATATTCTCTGCTGGAAGACAGGGATACGGTTACAAAGCTATTCTCTGTCTGGTACTGCCAGCAGCGCTGTAAATCCCCCACACCCCGTATCTAATGTACTCAGACGCAGAGGAGGCAAAGAGCCATGCCAGGGGAAAGCAAGAGGAGCACAGGCTGGCTAAAAGGCAGCTCTCGGAGACGAAAACCAGACGGAACCCCCTACAATCCCAGCACCGGGCTCCTGAGAACTACTCAGCCTTAACCCTTAGCCAGCTAGAAACTGAAGGAGAGTTACCAAAGTTTGTTGCTAGTGAAAATATGAAGCACGATTTTTTGAGTATGAAATGCTGTGTAGTGTGGAAGCATTGGGTTCTTTGAAGTGTTCTACAGGAGAGAAACCTTCGCATCCCATTTCCTACCTTACACTGCTGTTGGGGAGAAGGACTTTGAGCTGCAGAATCCCTGGGGTAAGCAGGGGTCATCGGGGTCTCCAGCCCAACTTCCTGCTCGGACCAGGTGCAAGGGGAGCAGGCTGCCCAGAGCCTTGCCCAGCTGGTTTTGAATGTCTCCAAGGACGGAGACACCACTACCGCTCTGGGCAACCTCTTCCAGTGCTTGACCATGACTCAAATTTTTTCTTATATTGAGCTAGAATTTCTTGTGCAGCAACTTGGGTCCATCGTGTTACATCCTTAGTGAAATCAAGATTGGACCATAGCTTCACTAATCCCATTGAATTTATTTGAACAGTTCTAAATAATTTTACTGTAAATTGGAGATAGAACTGCAGGGTACAAATGACCAGTAAAGCTATGTAAACCTTTCCACTTGGGATTTAGCTGGATCAGATACTTATTAAATGACACTGTCCTATAAATGGTTTGAGTAACCTAATTGGTGATATGAGACCAATCCTTTTTCTGTCATATATGTTTCTGACATTGCTTAGTGATCTCAGTCCAGTTCTCAGCGGACGGGTCTTCACATCAAAGCCCACTGTCACAGTTCTTGACAAGGTTCCAGGTTCTTAAAGGTATTTAGGCATTATTCTGTTCAGTCTTGCAAGGCTTAAGTGATTTAGACAGGTAAGAACCATTTTCAGAGTAGCCTGACTTAAGACTCCTTGAAAGCCAAGGTTTAAGTGAAAAATAAACTGGAATTTACCCCTCATCCTTAGAAGTAGCCTCTCCACAAGAAGTAGACAGGAAGGAAAGTAAGTAAGTAGGGCAAATTGTGGAAATTTATATTGTTTTATAGGTGTTGTGCATTTTAAGAGTATTTCACTTCCAGGGACTTTGTCACTCAAAACTAATAACTACATTTCTTAAAATAAAGTAATACAAGGAAATGTTATTGGCTACAGGCCAATTTGCATCTTAATTTTTCATGGCTATTAGAAAAAAAACTACAAATTCCCTTTCCTGAACAAGATTGCAAAGAGGAAAATATCTCACTGGTTGTTTTTTTTTTTAACTCCTCTTAAGTGTCCCTTGAATAGGGTCTTGATGAAAGGTACTCTACAGGAACATAACTGAGAATGACCAAAGAGGAGATGTGGTTCACATACTTACGCATATGAGATCAAACCACTGCCTTGCGTCTGGTGAGTTTATACTGACAGTTTATTTCCAAGACAGTCATCAATATAATGTCTGAGAGCTTAATCCTTCTCCCACGAAGTCAGTACCAAGACTCCCACTGGCTTCTACTGTGTAGGTTTGAAGCCTGCGCATTCAATGCCTGCAAAATGAACTACTACTTACCCAGGAGTAAAACCAGGCAGAAAGTATTCAAGTATAAACATTTATGTTTAAAAAATTACTTCTCATTGAAATCCATCACAAAAGTGATTGATTCTCTATCATTTTGGAGGGTTTTCTTTTTTTCAAAATATCTTTTCTAAATCAACATAGCTATCGAAATAGGAACAGCCTATTTTATTTTAGGTTTTAAATAGACTGGAAAATTCAATCTTATTTTCTGAGTAAAATAAAATCTTATTTTCTAAGAAAATGTCTGATTTACAAAATCCTTGCTTTGAATAACAGAAGAATAAACATAATAATCTCATTGTTTTGGGGGAAAGGTCATAAAATATCACCTGAAGTTACACTTAATCAATCAGATAAGTCTGTTTCAAATCTTGAAAAATAAAAACATCATTGAGATTTTCCTAAGTTTTCAGTGTTGTTTTGTTGACCTGTTCTATCTGCTTGGAAGCTAACTGCAAATTCCAGTTGGAGAATATCAAGATGTTCAGAGCAAAAATAAAGCACATACTAACATTGGTTTTGTTCAAGAGCAAACAGCATAAGAGGCAACGTGTTTCTCTGTGCCCCTTTAAAATCTGGGTCTGTATAGTTCAGCAGAGCTGAGCTTTTTGGGATAATTAGGATCAGTACTTTTAACAATATGTCATCTACTTTCCTCCAGGCAGATCTTCCAGAACACAGAATTTCATTTTATGTAGGATGTGGTGTTGATTGAGATTGGAGGAATGAGAAAGTTACAGACTCTAGTTCATGAGTTCTTTCTTTAAAATACATTTCTAACTCAGAAATCAAACATTGCAATTAATGAATTACTGTTAATGTCAAAGAGCAATAACACTTCCCTTCACTGTCTTCCTGATTTTCATGAAAAGGCACCACAGACAATAACCTTCCGCCCTGACTCACAATGAGGGCTGTGGTGCAGGGACTGTGATTCTTGTCCTGCTGAGCAACATTATACCACCAAGTGCTGAGCCACATGAGGTTTTTGGCTGTGGTCTTTTATTTTTTTTCCAGTTCTCCAGATTCCTATGCCCTGTTCTCCAGTTCCCAGAGGTAGGCATTTCTGTAATTTCGATTCACTTCCAAATATCTTTAGAAAATGCAAAGCGCTCTTGGCTTGGATTTCATACACAGAACAGTGCCAAGAACCTATCTGCATTTTTTCCCTTGTATATCCTAATTCTAAACTTAGTTTTCCTTTTACATTCTGCAGTACTGTGCAATCCTGGGGGGAAATAGCTATTCAGAGTAGCGTTAACCCTGTGTGAAATACAAAGTGTGAACATTTTAGCTGCCCATCATCACTCAGCTGAACAAAATGGCTTTGTGGCTGGCACTTCTTCCACCTTACTTCTCCTCCCTGAAGTTGCTTAAACAAAATCCATCTCACTCGTTCTTTCTAAAACCGTGGACTCGCATTGTCTAGCCTGTCTAACAGCCCCCTAATCCAGTCAGAAAGCCCAACCCGTTTGAAATAACCAAATATGCAGGTGGAATTTGCATTAGAAACATAATAGACCTACTAACCGCGGTTATTACAGCCCGCTCAATTGTTCAAACATGCCTCCCACCTGTTGCTGCTTATAGTGCGATCAAGTGCCATCAAGTGCAAAAGTTATGGTGCTATTTATATGGAACCTTCTTAGACATGCACGAGGTGCAAGATATATTTACAAGAGCTTGCTTTCATCTTTTCCGCTAGGCACAACAGGGGTCTCATCTCCTCCCTGGATGCACATGTGACTACAAATGTCATTACTGGAAATAAAACATTCCCACCAGGCAGTGACCGAACCCCAGGGAGATCGGCACAGGAATTCTCTCGAGCTTTTAATTTGGAGAAGGAGAAAGTGGGGGAAAAAAAACCCCAGACCAACAACAAAAATGCCCCACAGCTTTGCTGGTTTAATTGCTGTGTTGTGGATGCACACGGGATGAAAACGAGGAAGGAACTGCAAGTATTCGGGTGGGAGTCGTTCCAAAATCCTACAGGAAATTTGTGTTGGCGTTGGGGGCCTGAAGTTAATGGAAAGATTCAGACTCACTCGAGCGGGCTCTGGATCAAGCCCTTAATACAGAAATGTGTCCTAAGAGGTGAGGCACCTCTTGTGCATGGCTACAAGGCACAAAACCGTGAACTCCTGGTTCTAATTAAGCCGGCTAACATTTTTATCATTAACTCACCGGAGCATGGATTTTACCCAAAACTTCGATACTTTAAAATTTCAGCAGACTTAGTACAGACTCTTTAAGGTTAGGCCACGTCAGGGTAGAAATAACCTCCCTAAATCTATGCAGAAGTAAGTACGAAGAGAAACAAGTTTTAGACATGGAAATGGTGAGGTTTTAATTGTCTTGCATGTCTGATCATTTTAGGGCAAGGGAAACAAAGTCTGGGGGAAAATGTCTCTCCTCAAATAGGTATTCACACACATTTTTACGAAGTTTTACAGCTTTTTTGGATTAACAAATCTGATCTTTCTAGTATGTTCTCTTTACTTTTCTTCTTTGCATTTTTAATTAAATTATTTCATGTTTCTGCTGCTTCAAATCAGTGCCTAGAGAGTGCAAAAGAAAGATGGGCATTATTGGGAGAGTTCTGGCTGAGGAACTGAATACTCAGCCAGTTATGAAGCAAAGCACAGTCTCATTGTACTTCATTGGTGCACTCAAAAACTAGGAAAAAAAAATTAAAAATTAAACTCCCAATTTGTTTCAAATGGCCCTGTAGAATACATGAGATTCCTGTCTTTACAGCTCTCTCAGACCTAATTCTGGAAAGCAGGAGCCTCTATGAAGACGTGGGTGAAACTTCACAGGGGCAACTTTCTGCAACATACCCATGGAAGGATACTGAGATCTTTAGGTATATGAAATGGCTGTGGTGTCGTATAGAGAGAGCTGCATAATGGGTTTGCTTGGGCTCCAGCAGACTAGCTACGGAAACATGGAGGTCCACACAAGCAGGCTTACCTTATTCTTATCAAGGGCTTTGCTAGCTGGGAGATTTTCAGTGATTGAGCTATACTTAGGACATCCCATTTTCTCTCATTCATTTGCTGTATCATGAACCACACCTCTTTCTTCATGCTTATAAAAGTGATGGCATTGTCCCGTTATAAAATGAGATTATCCTGAGGGCTCGGAGCTTGGAGAACCTCGAAGTCCATCTGCTGGTTTGATGCCACTGTGCGTATCTCTGTGGACCTCTGTGTGAGCCGTATTCCAGGCACAGCTGGCTGAAACGCTGCTGTATAATCTGTTTTGGAAGGAAAATTAAGTTTTCAGCTAAACTTTTTTTTTTTTTTTTTCATGGATTGTCTGCTTTCCATGGTAAATTCCAGCTTCTGGCTGAAAACCCAAAGCATTTGCAATAAAATGCCCTGTGTGTTTCTCTGAGATGGTGCACGGCACGGGAAGGTAGGGGAACATTTTCTGACAAGTATTGCTGATATATAAAATCCTGTTAATGTTGATGCTTTTTCATGCAGCAAGTTGTTAGTGGAGCCACTGGAAATTATAGACAGATGGAAGATACAGGTTGTTGCACGAAGCTTGTTCAGCACGCTGAACAACACCACAAATATGTTATTATACACACTCTTCTTTGAAGTGTGATGGATGTAGCATGTGTGAGTTGCTGTCTCATTTTTCTATTGAATTATAAAAAAAACAACCCACAGATCTAGCTGGGTGGTAGCTCCATTTTTCCCAGTAGCTTCTGACAGTAGTTACATTTCATTTAAAACATACGCTCACTTTTCCTGCATTCCCCAATGTAAACATGTAAGAGATGCTGGAATTCACTGAAGAAAAAGAACTTTGCAGTCCCGTACTGCAGAGGGTGGCACAGGAGGGCCAGAGAAAACACGGCTGTGGGTGAAAGGCTCACACTCTGCCTTTCACAGCCAGAAAGCTATAGGTTTTGCCTCAGCTGCCCACGGAAGCACTGAGCTCAGCGTTCCATGGCTCCGAAGGGGATGGGGCTGTGCCCGGTCCCAGTGGGTGACTTCCAGGGGGGGCACAGGGAATGCAGCTGGGCCCTGCTTGGAGAGCTGAGGGGTGAAGGCAGTTCCAGCGGCCCTGCCTTGCTCCTCTCCCTGGGTTTGCCCCTTATCCAGGAGCAGCCGTAGCTGTGCCTCCCCCTTCCCGTCTGAGCGTACGCAGCACTTGGACATATTTTCAGCTTTTAAGGCCATTCAAACAGACCACTTGACGATTTTTCTCACTTAAAAAATACATTCGACCGTCAACACCTGAACGTTTGCAGCATCTTCTGCCACCAGAGTAAATGAAGGGTTTGGTTTTGTTTTTGTTTTTTAGCATTTATTTTAATTGTGAGCTCTGTGTCTCCGGGTTAATTCGCTCTGGCTGCAGTTTGAAAGAAGGCCATACGCAGAAACCACAAGAGGCTTAAAGAGTGGAGCAATCGCTGCGTCCACATTCTTGGAAAAGTCTGATAACAGCGGAGACCATTCCTACAGCTCGGTGGCAGGCCCGAGTACGCTGTGAGAGAGTACAGCATGAAAATGACTCATGGGCCGGCGCAGCGTCCTCAGCGCTCGCACACTGACATCAAAGCTGAGGAACTCAAGGCCTCCCTTGAATGAGCTCAACTGCATTTAAGGAGATTCTGGTAATCAGTCTAAAAAAAGCATGTTAGACATGTATAAGGAAGCAAAGCGCACAATTCCTTTGTTATCTCTGGCATCAGTGGAACGATAGAGAAGAGGTGTATTTTCCCAGGGTGTCTATCAGAGAAGAGCCCTGCAGGGTTTTTCAGATGTCCATCAATGCAATTAGCATATATGAGGGAAAAAGTACACACTGCCATCCGATTTGAAAGGAGAATGTTTTGTACGATTGTTAAATGGTGAATTAGGCTCTTACAAAGTGTTGATTTTGTCAGATCCTGAAAGTTTGTCAAACAGATGATTTGTTTTGTGATACTGACATCTTCATGCACATAGAAATGCTCCTTGCCATTTTGTTTGTTCCCTAAATGTTTACTGATTATCATCACCCTTTTTGTCTACCTGTAACAAAACTAAAGTCAATTTTGTCCAGAAACAATAGATACCACTTTGTTCTGGACAGCGCTGACTGCAGTGTGCTGACCCCCTTCATTTTCAGAGTCCCACACAGCATTATCCTCTCACTTCTGGCTCAGTAATTTTAAAGCTAAGCACATCTAACTTTATTTTCCAATGGTGCATAATTGTCTTGTTTTCTTATTACACCTGCATTTAATTTCTCAGTAATTAGCCTAGATGCTAACAATTCCAATTCAGTGTCACACTGGGTCGTCATATGGCAAAAGCTTTTTAACTGGTACCGGTGCATAGAAGATCCTTTGTAGGTTTCTTAAAGGTCTTGGAGCTCAAGCAAACTGGATTCAATCCTGTCTCTGCCCCAGACTGCCTTCACGACCGTGGGTAAGCTTCTCTTCTCAGCCCCTAGAGAAGGTCAGCTTTCTCTCAGGTGGGCTAGCTCTCCCAGTGCTTCTTTTTTCCATACTTACATGTGGAATAATAGTGTTTCCATGTCTCCACGCAGCAGCGATTTGGAGTTGGTATTAATTTCTGACAACAGCTATTAGCCAATGCGTAGCACAGTGGTGCTCTAATCCTGGCTGAGATCTCTTTGTAATGCTCATTACTGATTCTGTAAATAAACACCAACAAGAAAGAACAAAAATCCTGTAAGCTCTGCCTCTAAAATACATTACATCTTAGAGACAAAAGACCTTGTAACACCATCTGTTAGGAAACCTCTGCTGAGAACATTGTTCAGGTTATTCTTTCTTTAAATTGGCCAAATTCTTCAAGTTTAAATGGACTTAGCTTTTTTTAAGAGTATGAGGTGAGCAAAAGGAGAGGGACACAATAACATAATGACAGTACAATGGAGTCATTATAAAATGTATGGGAGAACATGTAGGAGGAGTAGTGACAAGAATAGGCAGGAGGAAAGGTGGATATGAAAAGAAAGGAATTTCTTGCAAACATTTCACAAAACAGCAGAACAATATTTTTTTGAGTGATGAAATCCATTGTTTTAGTGCTAAATTTATGACGAACACCTGTTGTGGCGTATGGCAAGTACTGTCGCGATATTGTGGATAGCAGCAGCATAATTCTCCATATCTATAAGCTTATGTCCTGCTTTATTATTCCCTCACAATACTGGGGAAATTCCCACACTGAAGTTTCAGATAAGCCCTCATAAGTACTCATTTTCTAAAAAAAAAAAATTAGTAGAACCGATTCAGACTAAATAGAGGAAATCTCATTTCTGCAGAGTGGGACAATTACCGAAACAACAGATGTGAGTAACATTGGTGCATCTTTCAATGGCAGCTCTTTGGCACAAACACATATTTATTTGAAGAATACCAAATGTCCATTTGTAACTGGACTAAAAAAGCCCCATCTGTGTTTTACTCTTTCCTAGCTGGTGACCTGTAAATTTCCACCTCTAAGGGAATGCGTCTTTGCACAGGCAATACATTTTTTGAAATGGTCAAGGGTCTCATTAAATCATATTTTATATTCCTCTTCCTGTTGCAGCAGTTGTTCACTCGGAGTTGGCTTTTTGGGGGTGAGGGTGTGGGTTGGTTTTTTTTTTGGAGGGGGGGATAGAGAGGGGGGCGAAGGGTGACATTAATAATTTAGGGGTCTTCCTCAGATGAATTTCAGGCTATGAGCTTATTGGTTTAAAACGTGTCTGAAATCTTTAGTATCATGAAAACAAGAATCTAGGCAAAGTTGTGGAAATGTCTCCTCTGATCCCACCAATCACTCACCCGCCATCCATGTTACAGCTTAGACCTTTTCTGCTTTCACACAATGTGAGGGAAGGAATGAGGAGGAAATAACTTCCCCTTTTTCAGGTATCTTTTGCTTAACTGGTAGTGACCAGCTCTGACAGAAAAGTCAGAACTGAAAAACCAGTTACTCCTTTTGTACTTCCTTTAGGACCAGGCACTAGTTCAACCCTAGCAGGACCTTTTGGCCCTCCCAGGAAGGGAAAGAGACGGAGGAAAAACAAACATGTGCTGAAAAACAGCAGACTGTGGAGCACAATAAATACAAAAGACAAGGGCTGTGGGGACTTACAGGATCAGAAATGGATGAACATGGGAGCAGAGGAGGGACAGGGAGAAGAGCACCCATGTCAGTGCCCCGTGCTCCCAGGAGGGATGTGAGGAGCCGGTGGTGGCTGCCCGGGGGTGCTCTGCCCTCAGGGCTGGGGCTCAGGGGAGAGGGGACAGGACCACTGGCAACGGGGCTCCCCCTACCCCATTTTGCTGCTTCTTCTTCCTGGTGATGCCCACACAGTCAGTTCGGCTGGAGCCAGGAGAAAGCTGATGGAGAGGCTCGGGTGACTGGCGGGGCTTTGCTCTGAAAGGTTAGCCACGTCTACATTCCTCTGGTTATCAAAGGTGGTGCCCCGACCTGGACTGGGAGGGTAGCTTAGAAATAGCTTACACTGCAGCGTCAGGCTGGCTTATGACGTCCCCGGCAGAATAGCAAGAGACTTTCACCATGAGAAAACAAACAAACAAACAAGAAGTCAGAGAAAAGAAGCTGTTTTCCATATTTTGCTTGGAGGCAACAGGCGTTTATCATACCTCTTTTGGCAGGACTAACTCTTGGCTCAGAGCAAAGCAAAACTTTCCATGGAGAGTGAATGGTGCTACTGACCCAGACACAGAGGTGTGGGAATATATGGACTAATCCAAGCTGTCTCCAGCAAGGATGCTTTACTGAGGAGGCAGCTGCTACTTTGTAAGGTCTTTGTGGCAAGCGGATTTTTTTATTTTTTTATTTTTGTACGGAGGGGTTTTCCTCCATGCCCAGGCCTCAAAGGCATAGCCGCCACACGATTTATAAATGACAACACTGATCACTCTCGAAAGCACAGCCGCAGCCTGGCCGGAGGGCCTCTGCCAGCACTCTGAGCCATGGAAGGCCAGGGGATAATGTTGGCTGAGTGAAATGGCTCTTGAGGGATTTACAGAGTGGATTATACTTGAAAGGGGAATCCTCTTTTATGTCTGTTCTTGGGAAATAAATGCTGGGCACTCTTCAAGGTTGTTCTGAGTTGGACAAGTTCTCTGAAGCTGAAAGCAGAACCAAATTCTTGCCATCCCCTCAAGGTACTCCAGCGAAGTCCTACACACCTGATAGGAGAAGTGAAAGAAACCCGAGCTGTTTATCTGCTGTAATGGCACTGGGTGGAACCAAGCCCGAGTTGAACAGAGAATATTCTGTTCTTATCCACATTCATTTTACCACGTTATTTGCTGTTGAAGTACCTATGTGGCTTTCAGCAGTGCATCTATAATGTGATGAACATTTGTCCTGTCATAGTTTTCTACTTTAATCTTCTCTTTGAGGGAAGAGCTATTTAGAGTAATGTAGTTTTGGCAGATGACTAGTTTGAAGACTGTAAGGAGAAGGCAGGGGAAAAAATATTTCTTTCTTTTAAAATACCTGCTTCCCTGTATTTGTTTCAGAGAAGAAAAGGGCAAAGAAATAGGTTTTGTATCTAATACAAAGCATACACACAAATTAATTTTATCTGGAGAGTAAAACAGAAGAAATAATTGACAATGGACTGTGTGTTTGGATCTTTATATACCTGGAGCCTAGATATATGAGCCTCAGCAATAAAATTGTATATTTGGATGCCACAGAACTGTGACATAATTGAAAAACACCTAAAGTCAAACAAGTGAAGTGAGTTGCTGATTCTAAAATACTTGAAGTTTTCATTAGTACTTATTAAAAGTAATTTTCAGTTTTAAAACTATCACACTCTCTTTTGCTTCTGTCTAAGTTTACACCATAATTAAAAAAAAATCTTCAAAATTAATTATGGATTGTAAGAACTCTTTCTAGAAAAGTCGTGCTCAAATGTGTGCTATTTAAATTGCTTCAGGTTTTTTTGCTTGCCTATGTTGCTGCTTTATACATTTTAGGCAACTCAGAGCAAAGTTTTCATAATCTCTGTTTTCAAGAAGTTCTGCATTCTTTCAAGTCAATGAAATCCAGTCATAGAAAACTTAATCAGCCCTGACATAGCTGGTTTATCTGTCCACTAATTGTCCCTTGAATATGTCAGGACTAAGATCAAGAATCATGTACTTCATCCAATTTTGAAGATTTATTTGGCATTTTTGTTCTTATATGACATCTCATTATATGACTTTAGCTATATGAACGATCTACCATAGACATTAGGGATACTCATGAAGTTAAAATCACACCTGTGTGCAAATATGTCCCTGATTCAGTGTGCAAGTGACTTCTCAGTTGCGTAAAGAATGTTTGCGGATCTAGAAATGAACCTTTTAACTTGCAGTCACGTTTTGTTCCCACACTGCTATCCTCCCTCCCCTGCAGGGGCTGTTATTTTATGTTAAATATTTATGTTGTAGCGTCATACACTTAGGATGTAACTGTGATACCTAATATGCAAGCAGTCCCTGAAAAACTCTATATCCTGTACAATATTAAACGTCTGTATTTTGTTTGGTTCAGGTTCTCACACAAGTGTGAAAAGGAATTTGAAGCTATAAATCACTGTCGGTCAGTCTTTACCTTAAGTGCTAACCACATCCCTGAATCAACAATGTGTTTTCCTTCCTTTCCACAGATGGGTTGACCCTGTGGGTTCACCATGCGTTATTACACCTAGAAATTCCAGCCGCGCTCACTGATTGCATCACTAACCGCTATTCATTGCTGAGCTAAGGAACGTCTTCTCAGATGATTTGCAATCACACAGCTGAGAGCTTTTACTCTCCTAGCAGAGCTTGCTTTCAAACAGAAAACCCCAGCCCTGTTAATATAATCCTAATAGTCAAGGTAAAATATTAAAACACTTTCTAATTACTTCCTTCCCATTTCCTATGGCTTTTCTTTTAATAACATGGATTTTTATTATTATTGCTTGGTTTCAGACTCATTTATTTTCTGTAATAGGTCTGCTCCATTTCCTTGAACTTTGAGCATGAGGGACCTGCATATTCAGCTTTGCTGATGTCTTGAGACGGTACGAAAATGAGATGATATAGCAAAGCTTGAAAATGTCACTTGTTTGTACAGTGCTGCTGCGTGGGTTCCCAGGATCGCTTGTTCTCGCTTACTAGCCTGCAAATAATTTTAAATTGCAGTTAAAAGCTCTGCAGTGAGTTTGTGCTTCAGGAGGAAGCGTGTCAAATATTGACTCAGCTGATGATTTCATGCCACACACAGGTATCCCTCAGAAGCATCCCAAATTAGTACTGGCTTTCTGCAACGCAGTCTCAAGGAAAGGCTAGTTTAGAGGGGCAGGTTGAACAGGATGATGGTAAGAGATCTAGGAATGAGAATATCTCTGGGAAATGACCTTCAGTGGGAATAATACTGGCTTGCAAGGAACTCTACAGTCTCAGAAGGATCCCCCTTCCTAAGCAGGGCAGGAACGGCCACAAGAAACTTTATCTGAGAGCAAACAAACAGTCAGACAGCAACTTTCCACCCACCGTGCTAATGGAGGTGAGTCGGTTGTTTTCTTTCTCAGAGCTTTTCTGGCTGGTTAATATGAAACATAAGCTCCTTTCATCACTGATTTATGTGCTTCCTCTGCAACTGATTGGATAAACCCTATCTTCAGCTGGTGTAATTCTGTCTCATCTCATTGATTTCAGCTGAGCTGAGGACCTGATCTTCAAAACCCTAAGTTTCTTTTCTGTTATGGCTGTGCTTGATTTCATTATTTAACTCTTGCATTGCAATTTTAAGTTTATATGTGTAGTTTTGGAGCTCCTTACAAGAAGGTGTTTTACATTTGTAACTATTCAGTCACTCCTTTTCTTAACACACATCACTTTCATTAAGCCACTTGGTAGCTCCTTTCACTGATACCCTCTAGCCCTAACTCTTCCTTGGTCATGTTTGACCAACCTGATAGCCTTCTATGATGGCATGACTGGCTGGGTCAATGAAGGGAGAGCAGTGGATGTTGTCTACCTCGACTTTAGCAAGGCTTTTAACACTGTCTCCCATAACATCCTCATAGGTAAGCTTAGGAAGTGTGGGTTAGATGAGTGGACAGTGAGGTGAACTGAGAACTGGCTGAATGGCAAAACTCAGAGGGTTGTGATCAGTGACACAGAGTCTAGTTGGAGGCCTGTAATTAGCGGTGTTCCCCAGGGGTCAGTACTGGGTCCAGTCTTGTTCAACATATTCATCAATGACCTGGATGAAGGGATAGAGTGTACCATCAGTGAGTTTGCTGATGACACAAAACTGGGAGGGGTGGCTGACACACCAGAAGGCTGTGCCACCATTCAGCGAGACCTGGACAGGCTGGAGAGTTGGGCAGAGAGGAAACTAATGAAGTTCAACAAGGGCAAGTGTAGGGTCCTGCACCTGGGGAGTAACAACCCCATGCACCAGTACAGGTTTGGGGCTGAACTACTGGAAAGCAGTACTGCAGAGACTGACCTGGGAAGTCCTGGTGGACAAGTTGATCATGAGCCAGCAATGTGCCCTAGTGGCCAAGAAGGCCAATGGTAGCCTGGAGTGCATTAAAAAGACCATGGCCAGCAGGTCAAGGGAGGTTATCCTCCCCCTCTACTCTGCCCTGGTGAGGCCACATCTGGAGTACTGTGTCCAATTCTGGGCTCCCCAGTTCAAGAAAGACAAGAAACTACTGGAAAGCCCAGCAGAGGTCTACGAAGATGATCAGGGGACTGGAGCATCTCTTTTATGAGGAAAGGCTGAGAGACCTAGGTCTGTTTGGCCTGGAAAAGAGAAGACTGAGAGGGAGTCTCATCAATGCTTATAAGTATCAAAGGGCAGGTGTCAAGAGGATGGGGCCAGATTCTTTTCAGTGCTGCCCAGCGACAGGACAAGAGGCAATGGGCACAAACTGGAACATAGGAAATTCTGTCTGAACATGAAGAAAAACTTCTTTGAGTGTGGCAGAGCACTGGAACAGGCTGCCCAGAGAGGCTGTGGAGTCTCCTTCTCTGGAGATATTCAAAACCATCCTGGATCTGTTCCTGTCCAGCCTGCTCTACGTGAACCTACTTTGGCAGAGGGTTGGAACAGATGATCTCCGAAGGTCCCTTCCAACCCCTACCATTCTGTGATTCTGTGATTCCTTGCATTCTCCTGAGCTGTTCTTATCATCTCCCCACTCCTTGACCACAGTATCTTTCCTACAGTACAATCACCAGCATGCTGCACAGGCTCTTGCAACTGGCAAACACAGAAAATGCATCATCTGTCTTCTTTGCCCTCCTATCCTTTGGCTACTACAAACTGGCATTTTGTTTGCATTTTTCAACTTTCTTTTTTTTTTTTTTTTTTGTCTTCTTTTTAGCACAGCTGTGCGGCTGGCTGCTGGCTTCAATTATTTTTCCACAATAACTCCCAGGTCTTTTTCCAGAGAACGGTGCTGGAAGACTATTTAATTCAGCACATACAATACTTCTTGCATCAGTTTCTTGCCTGCAGACAAATTACTTGATGTGTGCTAATATTGAACTACATTTACCACCTGCTGGCTCAGATCATCTCAAATGATCCAAAGACTCTTGACTTCAGTTCCACTGTTCCTTGTATTCTGTCCACTTCTAATGCTAGTATTATATTCCACTCCAAAGGTTTATTTTTAGGACACCTTTGCCAAATTGTTTACACATGTTAGTTCCCTTAATGTTTCCTCATTTCCAACAGCTTTTGACCCCAGGGACAAACTGAAGGCCTCTGTATGTTAGTTCTAAATGGTATACAGCCATGACAAGGTAAAAGTGTGAATATGGAGCAGGCCATACACGGGGTCTCCCCTTTGAAAAATTAAAAACAGAGAGGGCGCAATTTTCAAAAGGGCTCAAACCCAGACAAGGTGAGTCAGAGCAACTGTGAAGAACTGCTGAGAGCACAATGCTTAGCGGCCTCCATGGGAAACCACTTTGCCCGAGAACTAAATGATACTGGAAGTGCTGCTACGTAAAGACAATTGGTGTACGCTTCACTTGTAATGTGCAAATGTAGTTTGGAATTATATCAGTCCCATTAAGTACTCTGAAAACTATAGCATCACTTGAATGTTTTTTCATGCCAGTGGAATGTTTTTGACAGTGCCTACCGCTTCTTGTAACAGTTTACAGTGAAATCAGATCTTATCAGGTTGTGTCTGTAAAGAGAATAACATTGGGTCAAAACAGAAGTCCTCTCGGACAGAAGGGTAGTAATCCCTATTCCCTGGGGCACCTTGAAGTGAGGCAGCTGATTTCAGGACTACATGTACCCTCTTTTTGACTGGGATTTGGCCCCTGCTCAAAAGCTAAAAGCTCCTGCTTTGTTTTTGATTCAAAACAAAACAAAACAGCCCAGCATAAGACTAGCAAAATGTTTAAAGTGTGAGGGAAGACATATGAAGGCTGGAGATATGAAATATTAGTTATCAGTTAGAAGGGGAAGTTTTTTTCTAGAATTACCTGGCTATCTGAAAATAAAGCCAAAATTTCAGTCAAGTGACAGTGTCTCAAAGGGTTATGAAGAAATAGCAATCTGTGACTTTAATATCCCAGTCCATGTTAGACCTTTTCTGGCAGTGCTGAGAAAACATTTCCTACATACTTTTAGCCTTATCATGGAAAGTCAGACAGCTCGGGATCACATGGGTTGATAAGTTTTCAACCAAATAAGAGTCAGAAATGCAAAAGAAAAATACCCTGGGAAACTTTCCTTCGGCTCATATGTATGAGAGAATATAGTACATTCCCCTGTCCAGCCTATAATTAAGATGAAAGGCATATTTCCATATAATTTGCCATTCAGTGGCATGGTTTGCATTCCATGTGGACTGCATCATCTTGATTCTTCTAATGCAATGAAACAAAACAAAAAATGAAATCAGGCTTAGTAGTTGAATAGGATGTGTTATTACAGTTCAGACTATTTTTAACTCTCAAGAAACAAAGCCATTTTAGCTGCTAGCTTTTCATAAGAATTGAAACACACAGGCTCCGCAAAAGTGTGACTTTGTATGAAACCAGCAAAGTACCCTGGCTTGAAAAATTAGCTTATCTCACTTTCTTTCCGTACTTCCAGGTGGCCAGAGGAAGACAGAAGAAAAGCAGTAAAGATATCCTTAAACTACCATGTCTTCAGCTACATTTTTAGCCCTCTGTGGCTCTCTATGGGTCATAACATGGATCTGTGGGATTGTCTTGCTGACAATCTAAGGTACCTTTAAGTGTACACACATAAACATTCATGCATTCAACCCGTAGCTCTGTGCAGGTCTGACTCACCATTCCTAGTCTCATCAAAGTGAACTAGAGCCTTTTTTCTGAGATCAGAAGTATATTATGAGTGATAAACACTTGGTAGCCCTGACCAACTGGAAAAGGTTTACAAATTGATTCTGCTTCTGCTGCAGTTCCACTGACTTTAGTGGAGCTCAGGAAAAGCTGAACACTTAAGTAAATCATAAGTAATTTAGGAGCTCTTGAGAAGATTTTCCCTTGTGAGATCTCTAGTACTTCCTAATTCCATCTGTGCTAGAAATGGCATAAGAACAGTCTTTCTCATGGTAAATCAGTATTTCCATATTTTGTCTAAGCTGGGATGAAGAACGGCAGAGGACACATACATGTAAACAACTTAAAAGAGAAAGTGAGTTAAGAACTTTTTTCAACCTCAAACACAGTTCAGTTCAAGTTTTATGCTAGGGTCCGTGCTGATTCTTCTTTTATATAAACCTGCTTGTCCATCATTATGAGAGTCTGAATCCCAAAGAGATATATGCTTAAAGTCAGATGTTTGGCCATAGATCTATGGGAAATACAAATGTCAAGACACATCTGGAGAAACCACAGAGCCCTTTAAACATGGATTCTTCTATGCAGATATACCATTTATACTGGGGGCCCAGTGAAGCCACTGGAAAATTGCCAGTGTGTCGAGGACCAGGCCCCTGACCATGAGGCTTTGCCTCAGTGTCCTTGGCTGGGCTTAAAGCAGTATTGGGAGTGGAGAGAAAGGAGAGGACCTCTCTCTGTGCTCCCTCTTGCACAAATGAAGCAAGCACTCAGTGTGCCTTTCCTTGCCTGCACAGCAGCTGTTCTGGAGTTTTAACACTCCATTTTGGCTTGGCAACAGCCCCAGCTGAAGTGATTCTCATAGTTTAGTTCTTTACTTGATAGTTACGTGTAGTTTTCAGAATTTTCTTATGCACTCCCCCATTATTTCTTCTCCTGGAGCTTCCACATCAGTGGTGGGCTATAACCACCAGGAGAAAACGTCCACTGAGTATACAGAAAAACAAGAGTGTTTATTAAGAGCTAAGGTATAATTTTCTGTTGGGCGTATACTAAGTGGACATTTTCTTCTGGTGGCAATAGCCCACAATTGACACCAAAGCCCTAGGAAAAAGAGGAATGGGGATGTGCATAATGCTCTGGAAATTATGTATAACTAATACATCACTGCCTGTTGGGTCCCAGATAAGGGACAAAGTGTGGCTGCACAGCTGCAAGAACAAGCCAAAGAATGTAAAAATTTAGCACCTTCTGCTCCTGTGTCTTCCTGCTGAGAAAGGGCCACAAAGATGATCAGAGGACTGGAGCACCTCTCCTATGAAGACAGGCTGAGAGAGTTGGCGTTGTTCAGCCTGGAGAAGACAAGGCTCTGGGGGGGGACACCTTATAGCGTCCTCTTGGTATCTGAAGGGGGCCTACAAGAAGGCTGGAGAGGGACTTTTTACAAGGGCATGTAGTGATAGGATGAGGGGAAATGGCTTCAAACTGGAAGAGGGTAGATTTAGAATAGATATTAGGAAAAAAATTTTCACTCTGAGGGTGGTGAGGGACTGGAACAAATTACCCAGGGAAGTTGTGGAGGCCCCATCCCTGGAAGCATTCAAGGCCAGGCTCGATGGGACTTTGAGAAATCTGGTCTAGTGGGAGGTGACCCTGCCCATGGCAGGGAGGTTGGAACCAGATGATCTTTCAGGTCCCTTCCAACCTAAACCATTCTATGATTTTATGAGTGTTCTATGAAAGACTCACTTCTCCCCTCTTGCTGACTACTGTGGCCAGCAAAGGTACTCCCATTCCTCACTTCTTTCCTCTCCCACCCTTCTCACATTTGTGAGGACCAGAGGGATTCAGGCAAATTTGGTGGGCTCAGGAAGGAGAGAGCAGACAGGGATATGGAAACAGAGCTTCCTGAGGAAATCTGTTTTCCCACGTGAGACCACTCAGGGAATTGGTAGTGCGAGCCTGAGTCTCACTAGACACCCTCTGTATATCAGAACAATGCCTGTGGTCTCTTTGGACTTATTTCTGATGAAGAATGGTATAAAGGAAGGATAAATGCAGAAGTAGAGGGCAGGACAAGCAATGCCTCCATGCCACTTGGCACATGGGTTTGCTTTGTTTAGATTTTACACTGTGTCAGTGTCTGTGACAGACAAACCTGAGAAGTTTCAGGGTTCGTATTCAGCTTGTGTAAGTATTCAAAAGTTTAGATGTTTGTCTGAACCACATCTGAACTATGCAAAGTGACTTCTTGAGACCGCTCTGTTGGGCTGGAAATCTTGTAAGAACAGGCTTTCTCGTGACATTTCCAACACTCCTGCTTCCTGTCATGGCAGTGAGAACAGCCGTCCTCGTGGTATTTCAACAATTCTTCTTCTAAATGGAAACCAGAAGTGGAGGGGGGGGGAGCGAGGGGGTGGAAATACATGAGACATCTCCAAACTTTGGAAATCTGCTGCTTGAGTTTCATTCTAGAAAAATTTAGGGTTCAGAAGCATTCAGATTTTTTCCCAAACCTGTTCTACACAAGAGGGAGCACAGAAGAGGGACTGAAAGTGCTGCTGGCTTAAAAGGGTGAATCAAGCCATCTCCCTTTTTGTATTTAAAAAATCCCAGAGATATTTGATGGAGTTGAAAGACAGCATAATTAAAACAAATAAAAGTAAACACTTTTTCACGTAGCTTATAGTTAACTTCTGTAGCGCATGGCCACAGGATATCACTGAGGCCAAAAGCTTAACAGGATTTAAGAAGTGATGGATCATTTATATGGATAATAAAAATATTCACTGTCACTTTGGATACAGTTATATTAAAATATTTGCAAGGTGTATAAACTCATCTGCCTGATGGTATAAGCCAGATCTTAAGTGAATGGCATTAGGGAAAACATTGTGTTACTGCGTGCCTTTTAATAATCACTCTTTTATTGCATATTAATGTGGTAGTACAGAAGAGAGGATATTGGACCAAATGAAACAATTTTATGATTTTTGGTTTCTTTCCATAGCATTTCTCTAAACGCGTTGCGTTAGAAGACCAAGATGTGGAAACTGCATGGGCTGATACGGGGGTTGTTTCCTCAAGCAAACGTGAGGTAAGACACAAGCCCTTGTTTACAATCAGCATAATACTTACCACAACAGGTTAGTGAGAACTGTGAATTCTTATTTCCTCAACACAGAGTTTTAAAGAAAACATATATTTTAGTTCAACCTAACTCAGTGTTCTACAGGAGATCAGACTAAATGATCACGGTGATCTTTCCAGCCTGTAGTACCTCACTCCTTCAAAGGATACTGCAAAAAGTACCTATTTAACCTTCACAATAGCTAGTGAGTAAAAGTATGATATATTATCCCAACTATATTTGGGGGAAATGAAACAGAACAATTAATAAGTTTATAGAGAGTTGCGTGGTAAATCAACAGGAAAGCAGAATTACAGTTGTGCTATTCAGGATTTCTCTACCTATTAGTAATACATTGAATCATGGTATCTCTTTTCTGTATCCACAGATGCATATAGGTGTGAACATCTGTAACAATGATTCTCAAAGGGCTAATCTATTCGACAGCAAGAACTGGTCAGAAAACAGAATATCTATCCCCAGTGGAAATTTCAGTGTTTCAAAGCTGGTTTTCATTTGAATCAGAAATAAAACCCAAAATATTCACGTTTCCCCATGAACAAAAGTTTGCTTCAAAATCACTGAAGTGTTTCATTTTGATAGCATCAACTTCATGTGACATTAATTCCCTTGTTAATACATTTTAAATTGACCATGTTGAAACACTATAGTATATTACATTTTAATAACTCAAGTATTGTAAGTAATAGTATATAATTCACTGAACACACTGTGTAACTAATATTAAAATTACAATCCTAATACAATTTAAAAGTCAGAACAAAATCAAAGCATTGTTCCTTATCTAAATGGAACACTTCAATATGATGTCCTCTCCCCTATGAGGACAGCCTGAGAGAGTTGGTGTTGTTCAGCCTGGAGAAGAGAAGGCTCCAGGGAGACTTTACTGAGGCCTTTCGGTACTTAAAGGGGGCTTAAAAGAAAGATGGGGACAGACTTTTTAGCAGGGCCTGGTGCAATAGGATAAGGGGTAATGAGTAGATAAGAGAGTAGATTTAGACTAGATAGAAGGAAGAAAGCTTTTACAATGAGAGTGGTGAAACTCTGGAACAGGTTGCCCAGAGAGGTGGTAAATGCCCCATCCCTGGAAACTTTCAAGGTCAGGTTGGACAGGGCTCTGAGCAGCCTGATCTAGTTGGAGATGTCCCTGCTCACTGCAAGGGGTTGGACTGGATGACTTTCCAACCCCAACTCTTCTATGATTCTGTGATTCCATGACTCTGTGTTCAAAATGACACATTCTCAGATTTCTCATCAACAAACATTGCTAATATTGCATGTTTTCTTAAAAATCTTCCAATTAAAAAACCCCAAACTTGTATTTTCAATCAAAAATAATTTCTACTGAAAAATTTTCATCCAGCTTTCTGAAAATTCTAAGCCACGTCCCTTACGCAATCGTAACTGATATAATTCAGTGGTGAGGAAAGCTACTGCTTTTGTTGTAGTAGAAGCAGTAATGGAGAAGCATTCATTAAAGCAAAAGAAAAATGGAAACGATGATTGCAGATAGCCTCAGGTTACTGTCTGGTACAATAACACAGTTCCTCTGCGCAGTAATGAGCAAACCAGATGTATCCTGTAACGAGGAGAGGAGGAATACAGTTAGCTCAGTAAGGTATAAAGCTGCATTTAAGTTATCTAGAAAGATTCTGAACAAAAATATCTTTTCTCTAGATCTAGCCAATTGAAGAAATCTCTTTAGATTACTTACTAACATTTGCAGCAATAATAACACTCTAATAACAGTTTGGGGTTGAATCATGCTCTCATCCCTCCCAAGTGCCAGCTCATTCACAGCTAGTCCTGTCTGGGGGCTGAAAAAGCGGCAGCTGATGCAAATCCTTGCCTTATCTTTTCTCCTCCCCTTTCTGTATGTGTGTATCTGTATCTCGTCTACGTCTGTCTATCTGTTTGTATCTATGTATGTCTGTGGTTATACCTCCATCTACGGTAAATCCATGTGGAAAAGAAGTCTCCTGTCTCCTTTTTCCTGTGAAAGGATGCTTGACGAGGACAGACTGGGAAAACAGTGAGCCATTTCGAAGACTCCTTCTTAAAACCCAGTTTCTGAGGGGTCCTCCTGAGGCAAGGCACATGTGATTTTGGTCCAGAGCGGTGAGCAGCAGAGGTGCTATCCTCATGGCTAACTGTGAAGCAGCTGCTGATGCTCAGTGACTCTTGGGTCCTTTCGGAGCAGCCCAAAGGTCCTGCCTGCAGAGCCCACCCCTCTCTGGGGGCCCTGGGGGAGTGCGGGTGGTCTGAACAGAGCGAATCGGGGTTTGCAGTAGGAGAGGCAGGGGGTGAGGGCTATCAGGAGAGTGAAGGGGTGGGGAGAGGCAAATCCTGTTTGGTTTCCCATTACAGGCCAGAGTCACCTGCTGAAGTTATGTTTCCTGGTGACCATGCCTCTTTCTGAAGAAAAGAAGTAAGGCATTATACAAATGGACAAATCACAGTAATGAAGACTATATTTTGTACAGTAATGTGCTGCATCTGTAACAGTTTGTACCACAGCAATCTGGTGCATACCTTTAATTAGCTGTTCCCTGTGACTCTAAGACTTTTAATTTCATACTCGCTTTGTCATATGCCCCTGCCATCTATCAACTCCTGCTGTCCTTCAAATTCTTTTTTCCATTTGATTTCCACTGGTGGTTCATCTTAAAGAAGTTATGCACTCTCCGGCATCTACATTTAAACATTTTGCCTTCTGTTAAACAACTGTGTTCTCATGATGACATTTAAAGAGATAGATGATGAGCAAAAGTAAATGCCACTATATGTTTCTGTATTTTGTGTTGCACAGTAAGACTAATGTGCATCTGAAAACAGTAAAATCCAAACTGGATGAGGGAAGTGATATATGAACGCCTCTACTTACACATGTGTTTCTTTGGAGCTAAACTGAGGTAGTTTGATGGAATTAAGTGGGATAATGTCAATACACACAGGGGAAAAATCTACACTCTTTAAATCTTCTGTTGTTTAGCAATACTAAGAAGAAAAGAATCTATAGAAATCAACGTGGTTAAAGCAGGAATGGTCTTGTCTTTTGTGGTAATGATATTTGTTTAAACATTTCAGTGTGATCACTCCATAAATTAAAAGACAAAGTAATTGCACCAATTCTCAAGTCTTCAAGGAGTGAGAGCAGTTCGAGGCTGATCTTTATTATGGCAGTGAATAGAGGCTTCATAGTTAAGGTTGAACTGAGATTTGCAGTCATAGCAGAAACTAAATCTTCTCAAGAAGCATAAAAGTGTGGCGTATCCCCCCCAAATTACATCACTTGCTCTGAGTACTGAATGCATTCCCTGAGAATTTTCTGTCACATCTGTTAATTTGTCATGGGTTATAAATATTTTTAAGATTTTCCATGAAAAGTACGTTAGTCTTTCTAATAGCCTCTCAAAAAACTTCCCAGCTATGGATCATTAAAAATAAAACAGCCCCTAAAATGGAATGAAATCTAGAGCACAGGTCATCTTTTCATTTACTCAAGTAGACAAGACAATCCAAGTTGTCCAGAAGAACTGGATTTTATTCTTGGCTCATTGGAGACCAGCATCCTAGTTTGTAAAGCAGAGGGAATGATCTATCCCTTCTCTCTTGAAGTACTAGAACACATACAGTTCTCAAATGTAGTTACCTGAACAGGGTTTTGTATTCGTCCAACCTACTTTTTCCCGGTTGTAGATATGCTACTTTTCTAAATCTGTAGCTATCTCTAATGAGATATGTAAGGCACCAGGGACATCTCTTGCCTATCTACACATTAACCTTCCGGTTTAGTTCATCCAAGCACTGTTTCAAAGTACCTCTTTTATGCTGTGCGTCTGAACCCTGCTCAACCCTTCTGGAAACCTTAATTGCAAGACAGACCATTCATTCTGTCTGGCTCATGCAGATGCCTCCCAGCCAGGAAACCAAAACCAGCACTGAGCCTTCTCCACAATGCTAAAACCAAAGTCAGCACTAGAGTTTGGTACTTACTTGGTGTATTTCTCTTTTTGGTGGCAGGTATTGAACAGCCTCTCTTTTCCGAAACCAGATCAGGACTGGCAGGACATGATGTGCTATTCCAGAAACAACTTTATTCCTTGGCTACTTTTTGCTGTCCCATGTAACGAGTCCCCTGTGTCTTGGTCTCTATGATGGAGTGGCAGCAGCAGAAGTAAACATCTACATATTCAAATATCTTTGGAAATGGAGTTTTAATGTTTCAGGTCAAGTTGTGAAAGGGGAGAAAAGGTGAAAGGGGCAATCATCTTGATGGAGGAGAATCTGGTAGGCCTGAAACTTGGTATGACCAAGTTTCTTTGCTAGGTTAACAGGACACTGTCATTAGGTTCATCTATATAAAGTTCAGCCCATCACTTCTGTAGAGGAATGGGTGATCCATCCTGGGGTAGCATGCGTTGTAACAAAAAGTGTTGTACCATGACTAAGTATTTTAACTATCTAGCCTTGGGGAAAAGAAATCTGGGCTTTACTGTTTACCAATAAAGTCTACAAATAAACCATATATTCAGTTCCCCATTAGGTGTGCCATATCCTTAAAAATGTGCATGCCTTCATAAATGTCATAACTGATCAAACTCTCAAAAGCAATACCCCAAAAGCTAATCTCCAGAGGCCATGCTCAGACACAGAGATGGTTCCCATGCAGCAACACCCACTGACTTCACAGTTCTGGACACTTTGAAGGAAGCGATCACCCCTTCTACTGAGCACTCATTAGTCAGTCACCATCTAGAACATTGCAGTCAGTTTGGGGGACGCAGTGCAAGAAAGGCATTTATAAACAGAAGTGAGTCTAATGGAGGGATGCCAACAGGCTCAGGGTGCTGGAGCACAGGCCCTGTGAGGAGAGGATGAGAAGCTGGGCTTGTTTAACTTGGAGAAGAGACAGTTGTGAGGGACATGATAGCAGTCGCCCATTACCTGGGGGGATGTTATGAAGAAGAGAGGGTGGGGCTTTTGACAGTGGTCCAGGGTGGGAAGATGAGACAACATATGTATGTTGAAACAGGAGAGTTCAGCCTGGTTGTAAAGAAAATTTTTTCACTATGAGGTTAATCAAACAGTGAAACTGACTGCCCAGAAAGGTTGTACAGTCTCCATCTCTGTAGGTTTTGAAGATCCGATTGGATAAAGCCCTGAAGAACTCCATTTGACCTTATCAATGACCCTGCTGTGTGCGGATGGCCGAACTAAATGATCTGATGTCCCTCCCACCTAAATTATCCTATGATACTATGACAGAGCCTTTTATTTTTCAGAATTGTTTCTTCTATTCTTTGAGAAAATAATTTTTGTAAACCCACATTCACATAAATCTCTTTGAATGATGGGTGATACAGGAAGATATTTTGCTTAAATAACATTGCCTGAGAATGGGCTACACGTCGGTTGTTTTGGGGTTTTTGCAAGGGCTGTTAGTTTACCAGCATGAAGCTTGCAGTGCTCTTCTTCCAGCTCATCTAGCTGACTAACTATGCAACAGGATGGCACAACATATAACGTAAATATAGCAACAGGCAGCTAAAAGGCATTGTAGACCTATGCCATATCACGCCTTAGTGAGTGTTGCCAAACAGCCATATGACTTTACAAGAACAACAAAAAAAGTCAGTCTCCTTTAAGTGTCTCTTTTTCTTCCTCCTCTAGCCGCTCTGCATTACTTTCATCAAACAGATTTCCCTGCCCCTTCTGCTTGGTAAGATTATATTTGCTTGAAGCAACAGTAGGTTTAGTTTCAGATGTGCCATTTGGCAGCTAGTCTTTAGGATGTCACACTAGGCAAAACCAAAACACACTACTCCTGTACTCAGAACGCAAATCCTGAACAGTTATATGCACCTGAAAACTCCTCTTAGAAATGAAATTATTGTGCTATTTTGATTCTGCTTATAATTCTTTTCTAAGTATTCATTTATCTAAAAGCCAAGAGAATGTTGAAACTGAAGGAAGAAACAAACGCATTTTGCTTTCAGTGTATTGTACTCACATTTCATTTTAGATAAATATTTTTCCCCTAAGCCAGGTAGTTTCCCTGCATTCAGATTCCTCTCATACATTCACACAGAATTTGTGTACAAATTTTATACAGGCTTATACAAAAACGAAAGTGCATAAAAAAGATGAAGTCATGTACAGGTTTTGTAGCCATTTTCTTTAAATTCTGGCAAGACAACCGAATCTTTACCTGAAACATCAACCTGAGAAGTCCTAAAGCAGAGCTTTACAGGAAAATTTAATATTCTGATGGAGAGAAAATGGACTCAGAAGAAGGAATGTGCAAACAAAGCTGTGGGTTTTGTGAGCTTGCAGAGAACAGAAGAGCATTCAGAAATTACAATCTGTTTTCAGTCATGGATATCTTGAAAAACTGAAGTGAGGCGTGTTATCTACAAGCATGTGAAGCTAATGATTTTCTAGTGATCCTTTCTTCTGAGCAATGGAGAGCAAACCTGAAGAAGGTAAAATAAGAAATAATGAAACATGGTACAAGGAGAATAATAGTTACTGAAATTTACCCATTCTAGTTGATAGATTTTCTCTCCGATTATGGCCAAGAAAAATGTATTTCTTAAAACTTCCCCTAGAATGCTGCTGTAGGTACCCTTTGAGCTAAAACAGCCCAAACCTCCAAAAGTCAGTGAGAGTATAATTTGCACAGACTCCTTTTATTGCTGTGGTTTATTCATTTAACTGTAGCTTAATGTGAACAAAAAAAGCAAAAGATGCTTTACTGTTACTTTTCAAATGGGAAAAAATGAGGGTCAGTTCACCCTTGATTTTTTGAGTGGTCTCGTGAAACTACACAGATGTCTTAAAGGTGACCCACTGAATACTAAAGTAAGTGAGAATTTTTCCATTACTAATGACAGACATTTGATTTGATGCCTTCTCCTTACACACAACACCAGGAAGAAGAGAAGCCCTCCAGGTTCCTAAAAAAGTAGTGCAGCACTCCTTTTCTATGCTTTATACCTCAGAGAGGGAGTATATCCCACAGAAACACCATCCATCATCCCTAGGTTCCTGGGGAGCTGTGCTACTCTACCATCTACTCAGAGTTGTGGTTATAAGAAACAGTGGAGGCTAAGAAATTTAAAACCTGACCTTCACCTGGTATAAATTGACAGATTGTATTGAAATCAGTGCCAATTTCTCGCCTATGATTTATTTTCTTGATGCAGAATGTTTAAGTTTAAACAGGGCATTTGAAATTCAGTGTTAAGTTTCAGGGGCACCTACCCATATGAAAATGTTTGTGTAAATTAGAAATAAACAACTACGCAAACTCGCGTACGTTCTCATCTGTTCGCCTTTCCGTCTGTACATTTTCAAATAAACTCTTTGGGATTTGAGGATTCATTACCAGCTGAGAAAAACTGACACCCTGAAGACTGATCTATTTAATCCAACATCCATTATCCCGAGGAAACTTTTTCTTCGCTTGTGTCTCTGCTAAAAAAATTGAGTCTACGTGTCAGAATAGGTGCAAAGATTTTGTCGGTGCTGTTTAGGCGGTTTCAGTTTACAGAGGGTGTTTCTAGGGAAGTAGTGCCCTGTATGCTTGCCAGCAGGCTCATTTGGCTCATCTAGCAGCAATTCATTTAGCTTCTATGTACGAGATTACAGCAGGGGGTAGTAGCAGAATTTGGAGAAGCGCAGGAAAGGAGAAGCCGCGGCAGAAATGGCTTGGTACCCTAAGCAACACAAACAACAACAACCGAAGAAGCGGAGCCAGGCAGGAATTGGATTGTCCAGGATACTCTCCTGATGCTGCGCGTAGCGATCGTGAGCACTCAGGCAGCAGAAAGGTCCTCGTGCAACCAGGGGAAGAAAAAAAAACAACAACCACTTCTGGAAACTGCAGGGACGTGGAGAACTCTCTTTCCCAGAGTGAGGGCTTCTGCCTACCACACCCAGCATCAAGTGTTTTGAAACCAACAACAAAGCCCTGCACAACAAAAGAAGAGCAGTAATAACACTAATAATGCTAAAATAAGAAGAGTTTGGCACCTTCCACTGAGAATCTATACAACATGCAACGATGCCAAGCAACCAGTCATCCTGGCCAAAATAATTGATGGCAAGAGCTGAGTGAATCATTTCACAGCAGAACACCTTCTGCTTACATCGGGCTCTTCTTTTTACTTTTTTATGCTTGTGGGATATCCAACAGCACATCACAGGTTTCTCAAATACTTTTGCTGTTTGAATATGTCTTTGTTACTCTTTTTATGTTAATCATTTTGACTTGAGATTAGAGCTCTGTTGCCATTAGGCTACTGGGACACATCGCATTTTTCGATTCCCAAAGTGTGCTGCACAAACACATCCACAGTTATTAACATATTAGAAAAACAGCTGATGCAAATACCCATTTGTATAACTTCAGAAGCCTTTTTAGTCAACTTGCATGGCTAAGGATTCATCTGTGTGCATGTGCATGGCAAGCAAGCACACAGAGAGATGTGACTGAGGCTGAAGTGAATTAAAAATGCAAATTAATATGTCCAGAGAAGCAAAACACACACATCATTATTTAAGTTTAAACAAGTGCTTAAATTCTTTGTAGCATTGGGGTGGAATTACACTTAAAACTAAGCCCACGATTCAGTATTTTATTGAATCAAGGCCCTTTTGCAGGAGCATTTTGAGGGGGGACTTTCTGCTTTTTAGCCAACTCTGCTTATTAAATTACAGTTTCTGCGTGGCCGTATCTTTGTTTTCTTTATTTTGGATTCATTTTACAATGACAGGCCATAAAAAATTTCATTTGTCTCTAGAAAAGTCCAAACCCGGCAGCTCTCAGGAGCCGTTGATTTATGGTGTCCTGCCTTCACGATCTTGCAATGAGCATTTGTTCTGATGATGTGATGTTTGTGATTTCATATCCTGCTGTGGAGCTTCAGTGTGAGAAGGCGTATTTTGGAACTAAGATGAACTGGAATGTTGCCTCACCTACTCATGCAGTTTCAGGTCCAATGAATTGATTTAATCTCTTGCTCTTAATAAAAAACAGTTGTTATTTTTCTTACTCTCCACTGGATTCCTAGACCACATCTACAGTGGTGTCAAGAAAACAAATATGAAAATCAGTGTTTAAGTCTAACTTTAAGTTCTTTGTGGCCAAATGGGCTTTCAACGATGTTTAACTATCAGAATGTGAAATAATTTTAATATCTAGTCATATCTATTTGTCCATGAATTGCATCAAGCATTATTGTAGCTATCAATGACCACTGCAGCTGTCTGATCAGAATTTACCTGCTTGCAGCTTGTGACCATTGACTCCCAAGCTGTCGCTCTGCTCCTCCGAATACCTCCACCTTGTCTGTATCCTCCCATTTTGTAGCTTAAGGGCACAGTAAGATATTCCATCACCCATTTTCTAATAAGACTGAATGAATGCAGTTGTCCGCCACTTCTCATATGTCACGAGTTCCAGACCACTGCTCATCTTGATGGTCCTCCCCTTGACTGATACAGTACAACCCTGTCTTTCTTGTAGGGATAGCAACAGAGAACATAGTTTGCACTGTCACTCAATATAAATGAAACAAAGTTGGGCAATTTGTAGCATTTGGTAAGTCTGTTGAAGGGTACCGGCTCTGGAAGCCTCTTGCATCAATTGTTCACCCCTCTTCCTATCCCAATTAATTTGCTTAAAGTAATAAAGTTGTATATTAACCTCCTCTTTACTCACCACCATTAAAACAAACCAGGCAAGAAAAAATAAAAATAATAGATAGCAGTGCCATATAGAGACCTTCTGGAATGGGTGATTTGAGAATGGTCAGCCTCTAATCTCAGATGAACCCATAAAGTGAGAAGTAACTCTTCTTCTGTCCCTGTGTTTGCCTTGTTCAACACACCTGTACATACACTACTACAAATCACTGCCTGATCCCTGACACTGTCTGGTGTCACGAATGTGTTGCCAAAGAAGTAACGGTGCCAGAGGTACAAGTCAGCAAACGAGGAGGCGAGTCCAGCAACCCACCAGGGACCGGGCAGACTGAAGCCCCTTCACACAGGTGAGTACAGATGGGTCTGACTCTGAGCAAACATGCAGAGAGGAAGGAGCATCCTACGGAGTCAAGAACTGCAGAAAGTGCGTCTGAGGAGCAGCAATGGATGGAGACGAAGCTCTGGATGCAGTTTTTCTAAGTCATGTCTCTTGCTGAGCCACGAGTGTGGACTGTAGCACAATTCCTTACACTGGCAGTGGAATATGGTTCACTTACTGCAGGTCCTCCTACATCAGATATTATCTTTCCCACATCTGTCTCACCCTCTTTGGCGTGTTTAGAAGAGAAATAATAGAAAATCTGCCAGTGCAGAATCCATCTCCAGCAAGGGATGAAGATGCTGTTCTGAACACCATCATGCTTACAGATGTGCTGTCGGAAACAGCTATGAAATAAGGTGCTATGCAGTGAGAATACGAAAAATCTAACAACAAAAATAATGTCTAAACTTTGACATATTCTGAGGCTATTTAAGCCAGAACTGCTTTCAGAATAGGGCAGTGTCAACCATCCAGTGACTGATACTTCTCTGCTAGTCCTTCACCTCTCAGTCTCTGTTTCACACCCCAGATAATACAATTTGCCTTCTCTTCATTCACACTTTTTCTAAAAATGCACTTGACCATCAAAACTTTGGCTTTCATCGCGTACTAAATGACATTTGGAGTCAAGGAGAAAGCAAAACTTGATCGAAAATGGTAAGTGGTGGAATAAGTTCACTGCAAATCCGTGCATTACTTGCAGTGTGGTTCCTTTCCAAACAGGCAGGACCAGCGCTACTACACAGATTGCAGAAGCAGCTGCCTCGATCAGGGGCTGGCAAAGGGCAGCAAGCCCATCCGTTAGTCATTTGTGCCCATAGCACAAATTTGTTGTGCTCTCAGGCCTCTGTTCTGGGTGCAGGAGCCTCTGACAGAGAGCAGGGTATGTCTCTAGACCGCAGGGAGTAGCTGGAGTTCAAACACTGTGCCATTTTCTCACAACGCTATCTTCTCTGCACTTTGCTGGTGGGGACATTTGGTGAAGGGTGGGCACCCCTGTGGAGAAACACTTGTGTCATCTTGACCGGCGCAGAATCACAAAAGAACATATCAAGGACACACATTGCACTCAGTCGTGGCTCAGTCGTGATTTACTTGCAAGGCACTTTTGTATTCTTAGCATTCTAGAAATAATAAAGTTCTAATTGCTGTTGTTCCTGTAATGTTATTATTCCTGTAAAGGAGAATCCTAAATGGATAGAGTGGGTGACCTCAGAGAGTTTTCCATTAACAACATCTATGGTTTCCTTAACATTCTGAAATATTTTCACTGTTTGCACTTGAGCTACCTGGATAGAAAGTGGCCAAAAACCTCTCTTGCTTTTCAAGTGTCACAGGTTTTGTCCCTCAGAATTTCTAACCAGATTCTCTACTGCTGAAATCACCAGTTTCTGTAGGATTGTATCTGTACAGAATTGGGAGCAGAAACCGCATTTACGTATCAAAAAGCCATATTGCACTAATGCGTCCCGCAATAGGAGCTGCTGATGACTGCAAAGGAAAACAGCAGCATGCAATGTGCTTCATTAATTGCAGGACCATACGTTCATATTCAACCTGATGTTAAGCTTAAAAACAGTTGTTGGTGTACCTTGTTATTTAAACTCTGTGTAAGCAATGCGAGCTAAATCCAATGATGGAGACTTGGCACCAAATAAACTTTACCAGCAAATAAAGCATTAATCGTAAGCTATAAATATCAAATTGTTTCCATAGCATTTTGCAAACTTTTTTAGGAATAATCTCAGCACACAGCCTAGCAGCCTGTAGGAGGGAAACTACAAACAAGAAGCTGCAATAACATTCAGTGCGTACTTTTTTCAACACTTAATGAGATTATACAGGGCTTTTCTACTACTGACTCTAGAATATTTGTTACAAATGGTTTTTATGCTGATTTTTAAAGATGTAGATTTAATATACATGAATATTATGATAAATAGGATTTCTTAAAGATTTAGCATTTGTAAACAACTGTGGGTCTAAGGCGCATATTTACCTGTGTCTATTGCACTTGGTTATCCCATAGGATGAGTTAAACACTGTTTTGTTTTATTATTGTATACAGTATAATGAAACAGAATAAAGAAAATAGAGCAGTTATATCTTCCTATTCTCCTCTTTCAGCTATGCCACCATCACTCTTTTCTCCTTATACCCTTCTGTCACTTTGAAAGTCTTGTTAAGACCTTGTTTGCTCCAGCACAGAGCTGATAAGAAAAACAAATGTTTACATTGTAATTGGATGGTGGGAAAGCAGAAGTGCAGAAAGCACCGGGAAGATAATGGCATCCATTCTCTGAGCAAGCCATACCTTATCATCAGAGAAGTATCTTTGATTTCAATGGAAGAAGAAACTGCTGATTTAGTTTATATTAGATAGCATATAGTACTTTTAAATACAGCTGCCAATAGAGATTTTCATTGTAGTTTGAGCTTATAGTTTGAAACACTGCCCAGTTTTTAATTTGTCATGAAGCATAATGAAATTGCAATCAATGCTCTCTTTTCTGTGAGCCACAAGGTCAGTTTGACACTGTGAATAGTTAAATCATCCTTGGCAAGAGTCTTATTCTGGCATAAATTCTATAATGAGAAATCCAGATTACTAGCATCATTTGAAACGTGAGTGCCCCGCACTTAATCTGGTACCATTTGTTTTTGCATTGAACAGTAACACCTTTAACGCAGTCATTAGCGATGCCTATGAGTTTAATTGGCTTGACATTAGATATTTTCCTTTTAACTGCATCTTTTAATATCTGTTCTTTTCAATAAACAAGCAATTGCAACGCCTTCCCAGCTCTACTTCTTCAGCTTCTTCAGCTCTACCGCTGCACGGGCGGGAGGCACTCAGTTCAGCTGGCTTCGCACACCAATCACTGAAAACGCATGAACTGTCCCTAAAGGCCTTAAACCACATTTCACTGAAGAAAACAGAAACACAAGATCTGGCCCTCTCCCCCTTAACGGTCCTTGGATTTTCAGTGATTGCCTAATTTAAGTCTTCAACACTAAGATCATCCTCTGATACTCTGACTTAATAAAACCTTCCTCTGAGAACCGAATTAGAAGTGCCACAAGGGACAGCTTATGAAGCAGAATGCTACTGACTATGAGTAAGGGTATTAGTATCTGGCGTTAGGCTGTTTGGGCCACTTTCTCATTTATGACGTGAGCTGCACTCTTCCTATACCTGCAGCGTTCGGCTCAGTCGTGGCTCTTGCAGCGCTCGGGAAAGTGAGTTTCTCTACTGCTTCTGGAGCATCCTTAAATACAGAAGCATCCCAGAGTCAGTCGTGGTCCACCCAGAGTGCTAAGAAAGAGGTTTTCTGGGCCAAGAATAAACCCGTCTCGGCGTATGGTTGCCCCAAGTGACTGCTGCTGCCACAGTGCAACCCGTTGCTCCATCTTCCCTGTCCCTTTCGCCCACCTGCCACGTGGAGGAGGTGATGCAGCTCTGCAGAAGCTGTTGCACCCCTGCATGGGGGGAGATGGCACAGGGAAAGGAAGGGCCAGATGTTTCCCCTTATAACTCCAGAGATTTGTGTGGTCTGGCTGCATTGCCATATGTGCATTAAACATTAAGAATATACGGATGGTATACTTAAAGCATTTAGTCTGAATAAAAAATAGGGTCCTCCAAAGTCTTTGTAGCTGTAGTAGTCTCTATAAAATGTTGATTTACTTCAAAGTTTTGTCAAAGACACAAGGGAAGAACCAGAAGGGTTTATGTCCACAAAGTAGCTTTAATTTAGCTGTTATCTGTATCACACGCATGTAATCCCTTTAAATAATTTGTGCTGATTCCTTCATTCTGTATTTCAAAACAATGCTGTACATATTGTTTGGCTTAAGGAATAGAATAATTAAATGTATTTATATACTAATAAAAGGCCAGAAAAGAATGCCTCTCGTTTTTAATTTGACTCTCTCAAAACAGATGTGATTCTTTAGCATTCCCATGAACCACCAGTGTCTAGCCAACGAATTCATTCCTTAGTAATATGCTTTTAAGTATATGTCTAAAAGTGTTTGCAAAGTGAAGTTAGCCGCTGTCTACGTCAGTCCTTCAGTGTTAAAATGGTTATGTTTCCCAAAGGTATTGTCTGTTCAGATTATACCATCTTCCAAAAGGTATTGACCTTAGGAATACGAGTGTCTAATCAGCAATGCCTGCTTGAGATAATTTTTACAATTGCCATTAAAAATCACAGGAATAATATTGTGTCAACTCTAAAGCCCCCTTGAAGAGGCTGGAAATTGTAGGGTACAAGAGAAATGAGAAAGTAAAATGAAGATGGACTACAGAGAAAGCAGCTGACCAACACTCTTGTACTCCACTGGACTCCACCATTGTCATATTTATGACTGCCACACCAGTGGATTTTTAGACAGTGCATCTGCCAGACAAATCACTTGCTAATTAACCAGTCTGATGTTCATGCTCAGGCTCAATTCAGCAAAACCAGATATGAGTAGAAACAGCAATGACTTTTTTTGGAAAGCTGAAAATTATATTTGAGGGTTTTTTTCAGTGGAGCTTTTCAGTTTTTCATCCGTCTAGAAGCTGGTGAGGATGCCCTCACCCTGACGCCCATCATGAACTGTTCTTGTCAAGGCTTATTGCAGCTCTTAGACTGCTGCCAGTTACAGCTCACGGGTGATGGTGTGACATGGATCTGGCTCTTCTCCTTACCTGCCCTTCAATTCAATGTAGCAAATGCCCTCTACTAGGATTTGTGGGCGGGGGAAGATGAAACAGCTGGAGCAGGACCTAAAAAAACAACAGAAGATTATTTTACCCAAGACCATTGTGATTTCAGAGGGAACTATATTTTGTTGCTCACCTGGTCCTTAACAAGGTACAATATAAACCTACAGGAAAGGCAATGTGGTTTTCAAAGTGACTATGCCATACATCAAATGTTCTTGATGAGACAGATGGTCTTGGGATAGATGGTCCAAAAGTGCTGGAAGCATGTAAAAGGTCTGTACATGTGTTTTATGGACCCCGAGCACATATACAACTAAGTGTAAAGAGATGGTGTCAGTGAGTTATTGAGCTCTGTGGAGCAGCTAGGAGCAATCACACAGCAAAAGCAGATGTTCCATGCGTGCAAGTTCACAGGCTGAACTATGACACTTCTCAAATTCTCTGATTTGTTTTGTGGGGTTTTTTACCACTCCTGCAACAATATCTTATGGATTTTTTTTCTGCTTGACATCTAAAGAAATGTTTTCCCTTTGGTTTTCCACTTCTTGTTGTTAATAAAATTTTGAGCTAAAAAGCTTTTAATTTTCAAAACTCGTCATGCTCATGAGTGCGTGTAGCAAAGCTGAAAGATTGATAGCACAATGAATCTTATGAAGGTCCACCATTAACTATGTCTCCTAATTCTGTTGTCTTCTACATATTTTAAAATTTTATCATTAATCTGTGACTCATTATGTTCTTCTGTTCAAAACATCTGACTGAGTCAAGCAGTAAATTTGAAATGGGGGGATGTTTAAAGTATAAATGGATGGTGTCTTGGGTGTCAGCATCTTGGCCCTATGAATGCTAGTGATGCCCATAGCAACAACCATTAAAAGACAAGATTTTCTCGAAAAACAACTTTGGAAATTTTGCTTGGGATGAGAAATTTCTGTATCTCCTTCAGTGAAGATCAAGATTTTCTCGCAATTCCCTTCACGGTCACACCACAATAGAAAAAATTGATGGAAAAGGTCAGCTATAGGTAATACAGCCACCCTTTGGCCAGCACACAGAGAAGTGCAGAGAGAGTGTCTTGGACTAAAGTGCACACTGCAGTGGGTGCTAAACAGCTCTGGTTTTTAGGGATCAGCAGATCATTCACATCCCTCTGTAGGTATCAGCACAGCCGCGGAGGTCTTTAAAATATGCTCAGCTGTATAATGAAAGAGCAATGTCTTGACACATTTCCTAGTAGGTACTGGTAAATGAAGCTTACTGGTCCAGCCCCATCCTGCCCTGCTCCCCAGCTGGGGGTGGTGGGACAGCCCTGGCTGTAAGACCCTGCCCCATGGGAAGCCCCCCCCCCCAGTCCCCGTGCCCTGGCCCCAGGGAGCCACTGGTCCGCACTGTGTCCTGACAGCTTTAATCACACATAATGATTTTTTAATCCAAACTCATCTAAACCAGGGTGTCTCCACCCTTTCAGGGACCACACACACAGACTCATTTGCCCTTACCCCCTCTTTTCCCATCCCCAGCGAGCTCCCCCACCTCCCTGTCAGCGGCTCACTCTGAAATGTCCATGTGGAAAATGTATGGAAAAGGCAATACTGAAAGTACATGTGTTAATTTAACCCATCACGTATTGTGATTTCACAGGTGGAAGTCAGCATTGCGTGATCAAGTAGCTTCAGGCACTTTTCAAGCTGTAGGTGCTTTTCCATCATTTAGGGAACAATTGCTGTCAAACAGCGGGAGGCAAGTTTGGGTTTACTAAGCGGTGCAGTATGTGTTCCTCGTTGGAGGATCTCACAGCACGACAGTGAAAATATGAATATGTTTTAAGTATGATCATATAATTGATGCTACACGTATATTATGTATGACAGCAGTAGTGTATAATGCTACTTAAGATCCAGCCTAAGGTGGATTGTGAAGCCATCTCAAAGTATTTGAAGGTCATAAACACCACGCAGGGAGACAAATTACCTAGGGTAGTATAATACACTTATAACAAGGAGAACTAGGATGCCATGGAACAAAGTAAAATTCAGGCTGCATATCAGGAAAATTTTCCTAACAGCAAAGTCTATTAGCCTGTGAAATAGTCTCCCAGGGGAAGCGGTGGAAGCCCCACAGCCTGAGTCATTTAAAGCTAGACTAGAAAACATTCGAGAATAATCCTGGATTGGCAGAGAATAATCCTACATTGGCAGGGAGGTGGAAAAGATGACCTAATAGGTCTTTTCCATCTCTAGCTTCTATGATTCAACCAAGGTATGTTGCTGTGTGTTATGTATCGGGGCATGCCCAGCCCATTAACTCCAAGTTCCACTTCAAAGTGGAAATCTTGAAATTTTACTTTGGCTGCAACTAACTTTGCCATTTCAGCAGACAGTGAGAGCTTTGTGTTTCTAAAGCATTTGTTCTTTTTTAAGGCCTGCATGGAGAACAAGAATATGAACAATAAATTTAGAACAAGTTGTGGTTTCTTTTAAATGAGAAGGATATTTTCTGTTTCTTTTGATTATTTTTTTTCTCTTTTCCAGCATGGCACTGTGAGAGGCAGCCCTCTGACCAGGTTCCAGTTCTGTCTATATATTTCCACATCTGTTCCCATCATTATTGTGTTTGAGTATCTGATGCATATAGTGTCGCAGGGAGAAACATTTCATTCACAAGCAGGCCTGAATCTTGCAAATGGATGAGCATTTATATACATATGAGTCCACATAAAACATGGCTGTTCCCACAGTTGTGCCAGTTAAATATATTGACTCAACGGACCACTCTCTCAACTTGGTGTAAATCACCGCAGCTCTACCCACTGAGGAGCCGACTGGCGTGTTTTTATTGTAATAGTGTGACTTTTGATGTGCTGCTGCTAAAATGCACTGGAAGAGGTCCTCTAACTGGCCAGGTTTACCTTGCATCACTCACAGAGCGCAATGTGAATGTGATCTGCTCGAAGGGCATGTCCCCTGCCAGGAAAGCTCTGCGCTTCCAGAAAACTGGCACATGCATCACAGCTGGTTCCTGAGCCCTCTGCAGAGTCAGGGAACAGCCAGGGCCAGGGCTGGCATCGGCAAGCAGAGTTCCTCTCCAGTAACACTCATGCAGTGGCACGGCTCTCTGCTGCGAAGCAGTGGGGCATGGAAGGGGCAGAGCACCTAGTCCATGAAGTCCTGTTGTTGAATGTACTCTGATAACATAAGAAATAACCCCTTTAACATCTCTTCCTAAGGAGATGCGTGCAATGCCCAATCCTGATCTCAGCTACTTCTCACTGTTGGAAGGTGACAAGAGAGATCCAGTGCCCATAGACCTGGTTGTATCAAGGCCTTCAGCTTGGTGAAGAAAGAATAAGGTCTGAGACCGATGCTCTGTGCTGGCCTTATTTGACTCAATGTAGGGCACTCATTTTTCTTGCTGAGGCCAACTCACCATGGGAAACACTCATCCAAGTGCTGTGGGTGTTACTAAAAATTCCTGACATCAAAACTGGATAGTTTCCTAGTTCAAATCAGAATTACCTCAAAAGTGTGTCTGTAAGGCTGCCTTATGCTCCCACCCTTGTGAAATCCATAGACTGCATGAGTGTGATGACATTTAGCAATTAATTACAAGACTGAGTGTGTCGTGCTGGAGGAGTGAATACCCCAATACTTCTCTAAGCATCCAGATCTTCATTTCACTCTTCTCAACCCATATGCTTAACAAGTGACATATGGCTTTTCTTGTCTGTAGAACACGCATTTCTCTCTGTCCTTTTCCAAGGAGGCCCTTATTTTTTGGAATAACTTAACTGAAATGACAGCATTTAAAGAACCAAAAAGTATGGCTTCTGATATCACATGAAAGAAAAATGGATGTAAGGGAGGCTAGAATGAAATGAAATAACATTGTCTTTCAGGAAAAATACACATCAGTTCAGAGGTGTGCTTAGGCAAATTACTGCACGCTCTTCCTCTTCACTCTTTCCCTGCTTCTTTCTTCTGTCACCATCCCTTCTACTTCCCTGACAACTTACATCAAATTCAGACTCTATTTCTTTTTGCAGTAGAGGCCTTTCTTATTCATAGGACGCCTGACACAGTTGCAGATACTTGGTATCTAGAGGAGGAAGAGGGTAATAACAACCGTCCCAGGAGTCTTCAGCTGAAAATGTATATTTTACACCTGCCATAGCATGCTGGTTGAGCCAGGTGAGGAGTCCAAGCTCATAAAGAGAATTTTAAAAGTCAGTGCATTTTCTGGGTAGCAGCATAAACATTACATCTGGCTCCTGGTTTCTTCACCAACTATTTCAATGGCTAGTAAGGGTGGGATTTTTTTCAACCTCTTCTACTTTTGGCAGTGACTTCAGTGGGAGAGAGGTTATTCCAGCACTGAGCCCATTTGGAAAATCTCACCTTAAATAATCAAATATAAATTAGATATCCAGGATATTATCTGCCACATTCAACATCAGCTGCAAGTGGATCAAATTTAAGTCCAAAATAGGAAATAGTAATCTGGAACACTGCTTGCTCTCAAAGCAAGCGTCAGTGCCAGGCCTTGCCTTGACTCCAGCTGCCAGGTCAGGAGTGGTAACACAATATCATTTAGGTCTCCGTGCTACAGAATAAAAGCTTCTCCATGTGTTAAACTTTTACTGTTTAACCTACTGACGCTGGAAATGAGCACTTGTTAATGTCAGAGCGATAACCTGCAGCTCTTGCATGCAAGGAGATTTAACAACGCTACCATTTAGACTTTAAACCATTTCTATGAACCGACGATGCTTTTGGGTGTGAAAGAACTGCTTAAGTTAATGCAATAACATGTGCTTTCGAAGTCTGGAAGTGAAAATTCTGCATAGGAGCAGCATCTTTCCTAAACCAGGATTAGTTGCAATTACAGTGTTACAGCACCAGATTGGACTCCGATCACGCAACATGGTAACATCGGTTGCTCATAAATAACTTTGGAAGAAACAAAATCAGAATGAGTGTCATACATTCCTGCTGCAATATATCTCTGCAAAGCTTTTGTTGTGCAGAGCATTGTTATCTGACAAGACAACTTAAAGAAGGAAGAGCATAGAGTCTCATCATATTTAATTGCAATTCTTACTGCTAATTAAAGACTGTGAATGGTGGTTCCCATTATACTAATTCCTGATAGCAAGCCTTTATTAACATAAACATTTTATTGTTCAATGAGGACACAAAAAAACCTAAATTGACATTTTGGCAGTCATTCAATGTTTTTGGGATCTATTTTATAAGATATTTTACTGATGAAAATGTGTCTTAAAGCCTTAGCAATATGTTTGGCTTTGGTCTTTGGCAGCAGAAAAGCAAGAATCTGAAAGCCAGAAATGTCCCCAGAGCATGTGTCTATATTCCTGCTGTAGGTCTTTAGAGTTCTCCTTTTACAGACAATTGGAAAAATGTTTCAGTGGCTGTTTTCTGATACTTTTTGATTTGCATATGAGCAAATGTCACGTTTCTACTGTCAGACATTCCCATGTTTTATCAGATTTTTCTTAAATGATTTTCAAGAAATTGCATTAACTCTTCAAGTCTACAGGAGTAAATATTGGCACGATAAAAGTTTAATGCTGATTTCACAGATATTGCCATCTATTAACTTTCTGGGGAGTTTTGTGTTGACTAATGAAAAAACAGAAGGGGAGAATCACTTATACTCAAAGTACATTTTACTTTGAAGTGAAGTTTATGGAAGGCATCGTGTGTGGTTGCAGAGAATACTTAGAGATATGTATACACAATAAACTTTCTTGAAACTTTCTGTATCTGAGTATGTCTAAAAATAAGGACACATTAGATCGCAACCTAATTAGGCACATTATGAGCAAAGCTTGGCACTTTCTTAGAAGCTTAATAGTATACAGTGCTAACAATGAATGAAAAAAGATTAATCCTGTACACTAAATATATATTAGACATTTTCTTCTCTGATACAGTTTTCCAGTATTTAAGTGAATAGCTTTCTGTACTGCTGGTAAAAACTTCACCCAAAGTTGAGGTATATTTACTGTAGTATAAAAATCAAGAAAGGGAACTAGCACTCAAGAGTCATCAAAGCAAACGCAGAAAGGGCAATGGGTCAAAATCATGGGAGTTCATCCTGATTTTAGCTCTGCATTGATGTAGTGATTTGGATTCTCCATCACCCATATGTCAGGTGCATAAACAGCAGCTGTGCCTGTTCCCAGTCTGGTAAGATCTGCTATATTTTCCTGAGCGAGCCCTACACCTGTGGCGTAACTATTCTTTTTGTTTGCTTATTAGTTTAATTGTCAGATTTTGTGGCAGAAACTGTCTTCTACCATGACGTTCATGTTTCTGCTATCTAATTGCCTAATGTAGTTAGGCACTGTCAAAATTCTGGTTTAAAACATCTTTTTCATAATTTCTTTTCCTTTTTTTTTTTTTTTCCCTAAATAGAAATCTAACTAGCTAATGACTTAAATGAAATTGTCTGGCTCTTTTGCTTGGCTTTCTGATTTCTGCTGTCTGACTTCTGCTCTTTTGGGGACAGTAGTGCTGAGTAAATTATTGCAAGACTGCCCTTCCAATCTCTTTTCCATACACAGTCACCCAGAACCTTAAACCTTGTTCCGTAACAGGAAAGGAGCTTAGTGACATCTCTTTAATTAACAACAAACAATATTCTAACTAATAAGGCGTGTGCTTACTCCTACCACTCTGTTTCCATGTTACACCCTTTCCTCTCACAGTCCTGTTTATTTCTTAGACAATATACTTTTTGCAGCACTGTCTTTTCCTTTGTTTTGAAAGCACCTATGCCATTTTTCCACTCCTGTAATGTAAAGAATTACTACTTCTTTTTCAGAAGTAAGTAAAAAGAAGATCATTGGGAAGACAGGGAGGTGGAAGGCTATTTCTGTATGCTGGAGTGGCTTGCAGCCTGTAACAGATGTTCCTGAGCAGCTGAGAAGAAACTAATAGCTAAACAAAGAGGTATTTAACTTCACATTACAGATGCTTGGACAATAGGCCCTTAGGCTTCAAGTTGCCAGATACTTGCGTGCATTTACGTATAATTTGAATGCCAGGCAGAATGATATACAACCCCAGGCTCCCCTTTTCTAAAAGCTCAGGTAAGTATTAACACTCAGGTGTTGATGCCAATGGTGCAGAGGTGAGAAACAGCAGGTGACTGGATAGGCTACCTGGCACAATAAACCCTGTTCTGAGCAGGAAAAAATATGCCCCTCGGAAAATACTAACTGTGCTAAAATCTGCTTGGCCAGCTTGCTATTTTTTGTTATAGCGGCTTATGCAGAATAATGAGATTGGTAGCCTGGGACAGGAGAGTTTGAGCGGCATTCAAGTGGGCACAGTCTATCCTTTACCTTTTCCAAAAAGGTTGCAAAACTCTTAATGGAGATGTCCCTGTACAATAGGTGAGTATGAAATTCTCCTCAACCCCAAAGCAGACAGTGCCTGGGGCATATGATGTCTGTTTTAGTAGGTGTGTGCACCAAATCTCACTCAAAGGTACTTTGCTCCTTGATAACACAGTTAGGCTGGCCTTTCAGACTTGATATTTATTGGGTCAATTGGATCTCCTTGGGTCAAAAAAGGTTGTTTTATCTAAAAACTTTGCTGATTGTGAATCGGTTCCCTTATTTTTAGCAGAAGCTAAAAAGATGAGACTAACAACTGCAAGAAACGTTGCTTACACTATTCTGGGGTGTTAAGCACATTGTTAAGACAGTTTTTTATATAGTCATGGAGCAGAAGTGAGGGTGAAAATGAAGGAGCAGAGTTGTGTGCCCAAAAAAACTTTAATATTCTTCAAACATATATGATCTGAAATATGTCATCATCATCTGTGTCATTAAGTGCTTGTGGGAGATTGCAAATCTTCAGGCGAGTGCTAAATGCTGTTTTCTATTTTCCTCTAAGTCAGTTATAAGAATTCTCTGAAGCGTGGGAAATGTAAATCTCATTTACATATGGTAGGAAAATTTGTATTGGCTTCTGTTTCACAGAACTACAGTATCTCTGAGGCTGGAAGGAACCTCCTAGATCATCTAACCCACCCCCAGCTCCAGCAGGGTCATCTAGAGCAGGTGGCCCAGGTGCATGTCCACTCAGGTTTTTAATATCTCCATGGAGATATTCATTTAAATAGGCTCAGCCATAAAATAAAACAAGCCTAGACCTGTGGAAAGCAAGACACCTGGCAGGAAATATGGTGAACTAACAAAAGAGGGAAAACTAATGTGCACACAAAAAATATGTACACTATTGTTGACTGTAAGGACAAGGGCAGGCAAATGCCTGAGAACCGCATCTATTTCTGTATAGAAAATCTGCCAGAGAGATATCCTTCATCTCTTAGGTGCTCTGGAGATCCTCATGGAATAAGGTATGGCATTCAAAGGTAAATTCCCTGACGCAAAGCCTGGAAATACCAAAGATCGTGGTGAAGACAAGAATATGCTCATCAGTGTTTCTCACGAGCATGGCACGTTGTTATCAAGAGAACTTGCGTCATGTCCGCTCTCTCCCAGAAGATGCTCCCTTTCACTTACCTTGCACCAACAGCATGGGCTTTTCACAAATACAGAGCACGGTCGTGGGCAGAGGAGGGGACTGAAGAAGATAGGGTGGTGTTGACAAACTCGATAAGGTCTGTGCTGCACCATGGGGCTGTGACATTGTCCATTGCTCCCGTCATGATGATCTGGCGGTGTAGGAGCCTAGCTGTGGAAATGTGCATCTGTGTAATGCCCTTTGCAAGCAGCAATCACAGAAATCCCACTGTACCCTGAACAGGTTCTTTAAACAGGAGTAATCATGTGTTTGGGTGTTTTGTTTTGTTGGTTTGGGGTTTTTTTTTTACTCTGAATGTAAAACCCTTTTAGAAGTAATTCCCTGTGAAAGGCATTTTCTTGGGAGAAAAGTCTTCTTGTGTTTTACTTTAATAGAAAGTACATAAAAGTACATGATTGCACATTTCTGCAGAAAGTACAATATAATGTTACAAATAACTTTACGGAAGCAACGCGTCTGAAAGCAAAGTTTGCACGAAGGCACACAAAGGGTTACAAGCACAGGTCCCCAGTCATGCGAGTGAATAGCTTGTGACATTTGACTGTAAAAATGTGAGCTGGCTAAATACCTAAATACCTTTATGGACTAAAGTCAATGATTTTATTGACTTTCAAAGTGTACAAGCTGGCAGATGACATCTAAAGGGAATCCCATTATGTCTGAAGAATATCTTCCAGCTGGAGTGATGGCATCCATGACGTGATGCATTCTACCAGAAAGAAAAGAAAGAACTAAGAAAGGTGAAATAAGAAGGTCCTCTCTGTCAAAGCCATGAAAGAAGTGCAATGTTACAATGGAAAATAATATCAAAATGGTTAAAAAAGTACTAATTTTTTTCCATCACACAGATTTCAGTAATCATGAATCATATTGTTGTGCAAACATACATCTGGCATTATTTCTTTCAGTACTGAGTGCCCACATGTGTCTGAGTATATGACACTCCATGCTTGTCAAAGGTCCTCAAGTTTTTTCTAACATGTCAGTTCAGTGACAACACAATTGGCTAAAGAATAAGCATAATTAACGATGGCATGTTTAATATTGTTTTATGATTGCCTTCTATTAAAATAGGATCTTAAGAAAGCATGACAACACTAACAATCGTAATTACCAGCTTAGCTGGACGTGCTACAAATGTTGGGCCAGAAAGAGAGATCACTTCCAGGTGTGACAGAGGATTGCATTTCTTACGGATTCTGGGCGAAGAAAACTGAGGTTGCATGTGTTTCAGAAAAGTTGCATACAAAGCTATAGTGAATTTTCTGAAATAGTGCTTAACCCAAATGTCTTTGCAAATCTATGTTCTTAACGAGTACAGGAAGGCAGCAGCAGTAATTTCGGTAAGCATATTGTGTTACTTATTCGCCACACAATGACACAATAAAAAGATTAAACAGCTCCAGCCATAGTGGAGGCAATATGCAATAGTTCACTAAACTGGTTCCCTGCAAGTGTTCTAGAAACTTCCTAATTATGGACAGGGACAAGGGTAACGAAAGGACTTACAGACCATTTAAAGGATAATACCCAGTTCCTAGATGCTAACAGCAAGTACAAGACTTCTGGGGATGAGAGACTATGGGGAAAATATAAAACTCACGGCTGCATGTCATAGCAAATAAAAGTGGCTTAGAGGTGAAGGAGCAGGATGGAAATGAGAGTGTCCTACTCATGATATCTTTTATTTATCTAAACACATCTATCAAATACAAATTATGAAATCAGTAGGGATGACTGCAGGTTTCTCAGTTGCATGAAGGCACTCAGGTTTCTGTTGGTGGCCCAGGGAGGAGGTGGGTGGGAGTCAGGACACTGAGGAGACAACTGTGGTCCACAAAGGCACGTGGGGTTATCGGTTGTGGAAATGCTCTCCTTGAATCTGCAGCACAGGCCCTTCAATCTCAGCTTCCCTCCGTGCAAGGCCTCTTCCTTATCTTGTGGCCTACCTGCCATACTGCCCCTTCCTACTCATTACCTTCTGCGTGGGCTTCCTATCCAGCTCAAGGGGCAAAGAAGGGGAGAGGAAAGGGAAGAGAAATGGTGTCATACTGCCATGATGCCTGAACACTGTTTGGGTGGAGGAGAGGTGGAAGGAGTGTGGGTAGAGAGAAAAAGATGGGGGGGGGGGGAGCATAGGAGGAGGCAGCAGTCCCAAGGGAGTTCAGCCACTGTGGGTAGAAGCAGGGAGTGCTGAGCCACTCTCCCTGCCCTCTTGCAGCAGCCCCTGCTGCCCCCCATCCCTGTCCCTGTCCCTCCTCGTGTGCAGAAGCCATCAGAGTTTGAGGGAAACACACTCATAGACATGCTCATTCAGCACAACCCTCTCTTCTTGGGCAGGATACATCAAGGTGCCACTCTTGGCAGCTACCTCCTTCAGTGGTATACAACACCGCCTAAGGAGGTTTCTTGTCTGAAAGCCTTTTGGGAGTATTGCACCACCCTGTAGCCAAAGAACAGCTATCCAAAGATCAGGTCCCAGTACCTGTTGAGGAGCCTGGACATGAGCTGTGGCTTGTCTGCTGGGCAAGTCCCGTCACTCTCTTGTTTCCTGTCTTAATTTTCATCTGCCAAGTCTATTCAGACTGCTATGCTTCTGAGTCAGGGACTGCATGCTGGCACAGTCATCTCAGTTCCAACTGGGATAGTATTGGGAAAAAAAAAAAGGCATTATCCAGCCTGAACAAAATACATACATAGCAAGTAGATGTGGTGGCGCCCTCCTTGTCACCAGTCAGAACTGGGGTCCATCAGCTGGACTCCTTGCCAAGTTTAGCAGATGTAGGTCACTGAGATATCATGGATTTAGCCCATGCAGAGCTTTGCAGAAGAGGAAAAAGACTCTTGGAGTGGACCCTGATTGCTACGGCAGGCAACGTGGTGTGTGTCATGAGCTTGTGTGTCATGAGCTCCTGTCAGGGGCCTCACAGCTGCACTTGCAAGGCAAGATTGATTGGTCTGTGTGTATTTTACACATTAATACAATGCAAGAACAGCCTGTGTCATGTTCCAATACCTCAGGAGAGAAGATTACTGCTGCCAGATAATCAGATAAACCAGGATGCCTTAGGTAACAAAAGATAATTGTGTTAAGCAGTAAATCATACATAGACAAATCAGGTAAAATTAGATACCCATTAACAAGTGTATTTGGCATCAATTAGCCAATTTCATTTTTAAGATATAGTATTAACTTTAATTTACAGTCTGTGCTGGTTTTGGCTGGGATAGAGTTAATTTCCTTCATAGTAGCTAGCATGAGGCGAAGTTTTGGATTTGTGCTGGAAACACCTTTGATAATACAGGGATGTTTTCATTATTGCTGAGCAGTGCTTACACAGAGTCAAGGCCTTTTCTGCTCTCCACCCCACCCCACCCCACCAGCCAGTAGGTTGGGAGGGCACAAAAAGTTGGGAGGAGACACAGCCAGGACATCTGACCCCAACCGACCAAAGGGATATTTCATACCATGTGACATCATGTTCAGCATATAAAGCTGGGGGAAGAAGAAGGAAGGGGAGGACATTTGGAGTGATGGCATTTTGTCTTTCCAAGTAACCATTCCACATGATGGAGTCCTGCTTTCCTGAAGATGGCTGAACACCTGCCTGCCCCTGGGGAGCAGTGAATGAACTCCTTGGTTTCACTTTGCTTGCGTGCGCAGCTTTTGCTCTACCTTTTAAACTGTCTTTATCTCAACCCATGAGTTTTTACCTTTTTTTTCCAATTCTCTCCCCCATCCCACAGGGGAGAGTGAGCGAGTGTCTGCATGGTGCTTAGTTGCCGGCTGGGGTTAAATCAAGACACAGCCATAAACTATTTTCTTATCCAGTATTCATATGTTGTCTGAGGTTTACTGACTGCTGACTGAGGAGATGAATACATAAACTTGTGCATGGTAGGCTACAGGATTTGTCCTGTGCATTGACCCAAGAATGTTTTAATCCCTCTTCAGTTCCTTTTTCTTAAAAAAAGATCTGTCACAAATTGCCAAAACTCTGTGCGTTGCTGGAAATTCCTCGCTTGGAAAATTTTCAAAAGTACACCCATTCCCACTGAAAATCCTTCTGGGCTGAGGAAGATGGATTTCCCTGGAGTTAACCAATGCTGGGCCAAAGTCTAATTCTACTGAAGAGAGGTTGCGTTAACACAACTCTTTCAGAAATTTTTAAATGAATAAATGTACACGATGTGTTTATGTTGAGAAATTTGTGTTAAAAAAAAAAAAATAATTTGAAAACTTTTAAAACTCTATAAAAAGAAATTTCCAAAGAGCAAGTGTTGCAGAAAGGGGCATATTTGTGCATCAGCTTCACTCTGCCAGACAAAGCCAGGAAAGCTCCACCACGTGTTGTAAGGCCCATATTGTCAGCAGTTCCTGAAGGCTCCCAGTTAGTCAAGGCCCTTCATTTCTGGAGAAAAAGAATTCAAATTCTGTTGCATATATTACTGTGAAACGGCTCTTATATACAGTGCAGTAACCATAGTTCCTGCAGAGCCACAGCTTTATTAATTGCCTGCAGACTTCTAGATTTTATTTGTAGACTTTTGTAAATGTTTTTAATAAACCTTAAGGTCTGACTCTCATTGCTGTAACAGCTCCAGTATTAAGCAGACAGAAGGCATGTCTGCATACCTGCTACAGAGCCAGGAGCAATGACCCCGGTCATCCAGCTCTGAATTCTGGCCATGCTAGCGTAGCAGTGCATACATCTATACACATACGTCTACATCTATTTCTGCCTCTGTCTCTAATTCTACCTCTATCAACTATATATCTATCTGTGTCTGTATCTATGTCTATCTATATCATCTGTATCTATATCTAATTTACACATACATATGAGTACATCTCAAACTACATGGTTTGCCAAAGAAAGTGTGGTTGTGTAACTATGGTGCTGAGCTCAGGCTCATTAGTTCTTTGGAAAGGTCTAGACAAAGAGGTCAAGCAGAAATTTATAATTCCACTGATTTCATAGACACCTCTATCCCTGAACCATTAGTGTCGTTTCACAGCCCAACGCAATGGACTCAGTGGTTTCAGCAGGGAGAAGTATTATGCTGCAGGCTAATTTTAGGTAGTCAAATGGAGGTAACATGAAATGTAGCACAGCCAGGACGCTAGGGCTACTGGCCTTATTTTCCTGACAAAGGCAAGGGGTACATATTAACTCGTTACTGGTCAGGATCCACTTTTCTATGTCCTGAGCATGTCCCTAGCCCTCTGGCACTCATTCGTCAGTGTCTCCGGGAGGCGAATGCCACTTCATGAATCACCAGCAGACACGTCCTCCTGCAGCACCTTCCTCGCAGCCTCCCAGCCAAACCCTGACCCAGCCGCTCCGTCCCAGCTCATCGGCTGCTCTGGCTGTCGGCCACCCCATCCCCCAAAAATGTGGTTTTGTTTTAGGGGAGGTAGACAGCTGTCAGTCATTTTATGACTTTAAATAGCCTTTTTAATACCTAAACTGGTCTGATAATGTGCAAAATAATTTGAGGACATCAATCTTTATGACAAAAAAATACTTAAGTTACCATTTAGAGAGAACTGTATGAACCATTAGCTTACTTAAACAACAACGAAGANAATTGCAAAACAATGTATTTGAAAGAGGGCGTGGCAACAAGAAATGTGATTGGGGGGGGGCGGGGGCAGAAGTTAAAAATATTATGTTTTTAAACCAGAATCTTGTTGGCTTTTCTTTAAAGTCAGATAGTCATAAATGACTTGACTGAAAGGATAAATAATATTTATGCTGCACGTTTGGATACAGAATGCCACCCACAGATCAAAGATTGCACTCACACAGATTTGCAAGCCTAAATATGATGTTATATTACGGATTGAGAAGCCAATCTATTCACATGTGTGCAGTCGTATTTTGTAGATATCTACCGTTAGTTAGATGAGAAATTCTTTGGACAAAACCTTAATAAAACAGCTAAAGGGCTTTGACTGCAATGAGTATTGATGCTGAGTTCTGGCTATTGTTTGGAGACAGGACATTACAAGACCTTGAACATACAGGACAAAAGAGTCCCTGTGCTGGGAGACCTTTAGCCTTTGGCAAGCTTTGTGTGTATGAGCAGATCGTGCTGTTCACCACTGGGATGCAACTAAGCTGGAAACAAAGACAGGATGGCAACTTGCTATGCAGTCCTCTAGTAATCAGAGGGGGCTAAAACTTAGCCTTGTATATTACTCACAAATTAGTTTAGATGCATTTGTACTGAATGTTGAATTCTCACCACATATTCTTCCAATGTGGAAACATATGATATAAGTGCCAATGATTGATGAAACCTAGAGACACATAAATACAAAAAGTAAAAGGAGATGATGTCCCAAAGACTAGACTGTGATGACTGGAAAAAAAAAAAAAACATTAAAAATGAGGTTATGGGATTCCCTTTCACATACAGTATGGATTCTTGAAGTACTCCCAAGCTGTCCAACTGGCTGGAGATTAAAGAAGACTGGATGGAAGCTCAGTCTCTGCAGAGTTTGCCTTGGGTATTGTTTACTTCTATCTGTGGGAGCTAAAGCCACAGCAGACACAGACACAACAGTGTCCAGTTCGCTGGCGCCCATTAAATGCAATATAATATGAAGGTGCATACTACTGCTTGTCAGTTTTAGATTTGAATAAACCACATGATATGTGATGGCAGCAGGGAGGCTGTGTATATTTAACATATACATATATTTAGAGCATTACTACCAGAACCAAAGATCCTTCTGGAATTGGCAGAAGAACGGTATAAAACGATTCACCTAAACCCCAAAATTCACTGAATCTTTTTTTTTTTCTTTTTTTTGGCAACACGTCCCAAAACTAGAGGAAAAAATTTTCCAGTCATTTGTACCTTTTTTTTTAAGTAAAAACCTTCAAAAATTCTCAACATGGATAAAACTCCAACATTCCTTGGATTTGCAAAACTAAGGTGGAAATTTCTTAAGTACTTTAAAAAATATCTCCAGGCTAGCTTTTCTTATGAAATGTCAGTAATTCTGTTCAACAGGACTGTTAACCGTAGCTAGGAACAGAGATTACAGAGTTAGATGCTTCAGAACAGAATGTCAAATAATTTCAGGGAAAAGTATTCAATCATGCTTTAAATTTCTTGGAGGATAAAGGTGTGACGTATTAATACAGGATAGAAACAATCTATATAGTCTTCCACAATATCTATGCAATAAAAACCAACGCAAGAGTCTGCCAAGGGGCGACATTGTGGCACCACGTAGCCAACATCATCTCTGTGCATATCTGTTTACCTACATTAAAGTCTAATTTCCTTTCATGCAAAAAGTAAAGTATGTGGATACTTAGTGCATAGTGGATAAGTTACCGTCTATGTGTCACAATTTTATTTGCTACTTTTTTATAAGTTCTTGGCATCCTTTTATTTATCAAGCATTAAAAAAAAACCCACCATTCTTTGGTCTCTTTTTAGATCTGTTTATCTGTTACCTTTGCAAAGGTTTGTGCCGTAACCAAGTCACTGCACCTGCCAGCTGTTGTTCTGCATTTTTTTCAGCTTGTCTTTTGGCTCTTGGGCAGAAAGAGTGATCAAGCAACAAGCCATTCAAATAATGACTTTAGTTTATTTTTGACATAGCTGGCTGCTTCCCCAGGTAGCTCCTAGGTTTCTTCCCTGGAACTAAGAACCCAAATAAGTTTTCTTGCTTCATGGTGATGAATTGCAACATGTAAGGAGTGATGGTGAAAGAAAAATAGCTTTCCTTTTGGAGACACTACAAGGTCCAAACAGCAGCGCAAAATAGCAGAACAGGGACTTTTCTATGACATTAGTTATGTTCCATGAACTTAAAAAACCTCAATTTCTTTTGGTGCATGGCCTCTCCAAATGCTACCCCAGAGCAAGGACAAGCCAGCATGGAGATAATTACAAATTACTTAACTAGACCATTGCACAGTGCTTTCCTTCTTGAGTACTTATTTCTTAATTACTGGATCCAGAGCAGACTGGGACAAAAGCCACCAATACATGGAGTACCATGGAATTGTACCTACTTCCCTTGGGTTTGAGTTTAACTCTCTCCTTTAAATGCGCAATGGATAGTTAATAACTAGTAGCAATATGTTTTACTCAGGTGAACAGTGAGCATTATAAAAGCTTTCAGGGCCACAAAGGCCTTGGTCTTCACATACACACTTCAGCAACTGCAAATATGTAGCCTAGCGTGTGCATTACCTGGT
>VUYV01000195.1:1744070-1820366 GCA_008711295.1 Anarhynchus alexandrinus | reverse complement strand
TGCGGGTGGCGCGGGCGGGGCCCCGGGCGAGCGTTCTCGGGGCCGGCTGCGCAGCGTGTTGCGCGGCCGCGACGGCCCGCCTGCCGAGCCGGCCTTCTCAACGGAGAGAGACGCGCCGGTAGCGGCGGGCGGAGGTCTGGGCTGTCAGGCGGGCGGCGAGCCCCAGGCGCGTGCGGGCTGTGTCGCTGTGGTCACACCGATGCTGTCTGCGAACTCGCCCCCTTCTGCCGCTGCCCCCCAGGCGAAGTGCTGTCCAGTGCCAAACTCCTGAAAGACAAAGGCTCTAGGATCCTAAAAATACACGCCTACGTTTAGATTAGCAAATAGTCTTAAACTTGCTCTGTTGTTCGACTTTCAAGTCTGCTGAAGTTTGTAGGAGCTTCTGCTGAAATGGGAGGAAGCTGGTCCTCTCCTCTCCCTCATCACTGTACATTTATACAGCAGCACCCGTGTTCCCAAACATATGGGAGAGGGAAGTAGGGTATACGCTGGGTCCTGTGCGAGTGTGTATAAGATGGGTTTTTTTTCATGTGAATAAAGGCTCATCTGTATTAAAACACTTTGCAATATAAGTCAATTTTAAATTATTAAGCCAAACTGGTCTGAGCCACTGGTAAACTAACCTAAGTACTTCAGTGCTGGCAGTTCATCTTAATGGGATGAAAACTATTTTAAAACTGTCATAATGGGAGCAACAGTGTTTTTCTGATGTAGATCAGGTCAGGAAAATTAGTAAGAAAAGCTAATATTAATCACAGCATATTTTTTCAATTAGGTGATGCGACATGTCAGAGAACTGATGAGTACAAATCTTGGTGGTAACCAAGAATGGAAAGCCAAAGAACAGAGCAGGCTAGAATTCACTGGGTAATATGTGCACTTACGCAAATAGCGTGATAATGTAAATCTTACCTATGCATAAATTGAGGCTAAGATGCTTAACTTTCATGAGGTTGTCTGTGTAGCATTTATGTTGATGTGAGATTCTGCTTTAAGTGCTTGATACAAAGCAGATGACAAGTATGGCATGAAGTAAAAGTGTGATATGAAGTAGTTAGGTTGAGAAGAAGCAGAAATTAGCATTGGATACAATTCTGATTTTTAAAAGGATTGGTAGCACGCTTGAAAGTTAGGTATGTTTTAGGTACTTTGAATTGGGATGCAAATGGATAAGAATATTAACATTAAAACACTATTTTTTAAATCAACATTTTCCGCAGATATACTCCTGTTTTTTAAATAGCAAGAGTGGTGTCAGAAAAATGCTTTTGATAACAACGGGTGTGGTTTGTGGTAAGACAATGTGTTTCCTTAAATTATTGGAATGTAGTTTGTGGAGAGGATAGGAGCATAAACTTTTCAGGGGCAGTTCTTCACCAGTTGTGAAGAGCTTTGTATTTTCAAGTGCAGGCAAACCATAAGTTTGTGGATCAGATGGTCTCCTTCAACATCCTCTCTCTCTCATGGACATCAGGGAATAATTATGGTGAATCTTTCCTTGGGCTAATTGGCCTCCAGAATTTTGCTAGAAGCAATGTTGAGTACACCTGACAGAGTGTGGATGACAATCATCTTTTCCATGTTCAGGAAAAAAAAAAAAAGATTTGTGTGGTAGAACCCAAACTTACTCTGCACCTCGCTTTGTCTTTTGTTTTGTTGTGTCTCTATGGTTGGGAAATGTTACTGCAGTAGTCCTTGTTGGGATGTATCTTAATGATCTTAACCTTAATTAAGATCAGACCAGTGTATGTGGTCTGCTCTTAATTCCGCCACCATGTTTCAGACATTACTTTCCAGGCTCTTTAGCTGGGCTGTCAGACATATGCCTTAACATACATTTTGACTTTTTGTAGTTCTAAATTAATGGCTTTCATGTGATATCCTCCTTTAACTCGATAACCCAGTAGTTTGTTACATTAGTGCATTCATGTGTGGTATACCTATATCGTCTATCTGGACTTCTGTAAGGCCTTTGACAGGGATCCCCACAACATCCTTCTCTCTAAATTGGAGAGATATGAATTTGATGGGTGGACTGTTTGGTGGATGAGGAATTGGTTGGATGGTTGCACCCAGAGGGTACTGATCAATGGCTCAATGTCCAGACGGAGAGCAGTGACAAGTGGTGTCCCTCAGGGGTCCGTATTGAGACTAGTACTGTTTAATATCTTTATCAATGACATAGACAGTGGGATCAAGTGCACTCTCAGCAAGTTTGCGGACGCCGCCGAGTTGAGTGGTGTGGTTGACACATCTGAGGGACGGGATGCCATCTGGAGGGACCTGGACAAGCTCAAGAAGTGGACGCATGTGAACCTCATGAGGTTTGACAAGGCCAGGTGCAGGATCCTGTGCCTGGGTCAGGGCAACCCCCGGTATCCGTACAGGCTGGGGGGTGAAGGGATGGAGAGCAGCCCTACTGAGAAGGACCTGGGGGCACTGGTGGATGAAAAGCTGGCCATGAGCCGGCAATGTGCACTGGCAGCCCAGGAAGCCAACTGCATCCTGGGCTGCATCCCCAGCAGCATGGCCAGCAGGATGAGGGAGGGGATTCTGCCCCTCTGCTCCGCTCTGGGGAGACCTCCCTGCAGTGCTGCTCTAGGGCCCCCAACAGGAGAAGGACATGGACCTGTTGGAGCGAGTCCAGAGGAGGCCATGAAGATGCTCTGAGGGCTGGAGCCCCTCTTCTGTGAGGACAGGCTGAGAGAGTTGGGGGTGTTCAGCCTGGAGACGAGAAGGCTCTGGGGAGATCTTATTGCGGCCTTTCAGTACTTAAAGGGGGCTTATAAGAAGGATGGGGACAGACTCTTTAGCAGGGCCTGTTGCGACAGGACAAGGGGCAATGGTTTTAAACTAAAAGAGGGTAGATTTAGACTACATGTAAGGAAGAAATGTTTTATGCTGACAGTGGTGAAACACTGGCCCAAGTTGCCCAGAGGGGTGGTGGATGCCCCATCCCTGGAAACGTTCCAGGTCAAGTTGGACGGGGCTCTGAGCAACATGATCTAGTTGAAGACATCTCTGCTCATGGCAGGGGGTTGGACTAGATGGCCTTTAAAGGTCCCTTCTGACCCAAACCATTCGATGATTCATTTCTTAGTTATACAATTTGGTTCTGAATACTCTTTTCCTATTGTATTTTTTAAAGCTTTTTGTTAGCTACTGACTTTGTTATCTCTGCAGCATTAATAGATCTCAGCATACTTTTCCCGATAGAGTTTGACCTTCACTCAGCTCAAAAATCACCGAATTACAGTATGGGACTTAGTTTGTGTGTATGCAGACAGTTCCGAAATGCCTTCATAACTCCCTGGGTTTATCATGCAGGTAATTCACGAGATGGCATTTTCCTCTAGTTTCATGCATTTTGAGGTTAGCTTTGCCACAAGGCAGAAAGTAGTTCAGTTTTATAAACGTCAGCTGGCTTTTTCTCCTGCTTTGTGGAGCTATTGCATGACTGATGAAAGTCTCTAAAAATTATCCAGGTGGAGATGGTTCCATTCAAAGCCCAGTCGGCTGTATGCTCTTTGTGGTGACTTTCTAAGTTGTATTATATATGTGTTTGGGGTTGTCCAGATGTCAGACACACAGAATGGTGACCTGGCTTTCCCAAGACTTGAAAAGACTTACTGTGCTAGTGACTGTTGTTGGATTTATTTATTTTATTTTTTTAATGCACTCCTTGAATTGTCATTTTACGTACATTTCTTCATTTGATCAAAGACTGAATTTCAGAGCTCAGCGACAGCAAAATCTCTCTTGACTGCTGTTTCCATAACATTCTGCCACCAGTACTGACGGTGACAAGCGTTCATTGATCGGAATTGCTTTTACAGTGGTTTCTAAGGCAACTAGCACACCTAGCTGCAAAAATGAATTTTGTAGAACAAAAGTAGCGCACACAGAAAATGCTAGCACTACCACGATTACCTGATTTTTCCGTTATTTTTTTTTAAAAAAAGAAAACCCCCAATACCTCAGTATATATTGCAAAAGAGACATTCCATCTGTTCCATGAAGCATCTGCCAAATTTCATGTGTATGTCAAAATGCAGGAACTCTAAAAGTTGCGTTTGATGCATTACTACTTTTTAGGTTTTGTCTGACCTTTCCAAATTCTCTCAGAAATGTGTGAAGAGGCAAAAGATCGCTTTCAGCCCGTACAAAACTAAACTTGGTAACTCTTAGAAGGGGAAATAAAATCTGATGTCTTTATTTTTGTCTGTATAGATGCTAATCTTGAAATAGTTTTATGTTACCCAGTCTTAGTAACTGCAGAGAAAATTTGTTAGCCGGATTTATGTGAGTTTCCTTCTGAAAGAAAAGATGAGAACTCACAAGTAATAACTTCAAAATTTTTCTTTACTGCAAACCATACTGAAGTAAAGTGTGCTTTTTTTTTTTTTTAATACTTCCCTTCAGATGATGGAAAGATGGAAGGAGATGATGCATTTGCAATAAAATGTAAAACATGCATGATTTCCTTGTAAATGACATGTAGGAGTAGGGTGAAAAGAGACTTTCCAAATACACTTTGAACGAGCATGTCAATTATTGCTACAAATCCATGTAAAGTAGAAGTAACTGTAACAGAAGTCACAGTATCTCCTACAGGCAAGAAGCATGTATGAGGGTGTTGCATTAAAAATGAGTTATTTCTTCTATTTATCGGTATAACATTGCATTTTACAGTACTGACAATTCTCAGAAAATTTAGTCTCTTATTGCTGGATGGAAGGTCTCGTTTTGCTTGGTTTGGGCTTTTCCCATTAAAATTAAATGACTTTATCTTCATTACTGCTGACTGAAGGGTGTTTGGAATATGATGGAGGGATTGAGCTGCTAGCCCTGGTACAGACAGGGTAATCAAGATTTATGTTAAATTTGCATCTAAATCTTTATTTAGCTTGTAATTGTAACATGTATCTCCCCATTGCAAAGGCAGAAGGCTTAGTGTTTATAGTTAGAGGAGGTGTTTGCTATCTGTTTTGACCTCATGAAACACATAGCGATGTGCTTAATGTGACATGATGGTATGAGATTATACGTGATAATGCATGTAGATTTTGAAGTTCTCATTTTGGGATTACTTTTGCTTGCTTGACAATTTTATCCTTGTTAGGGTTGGGGGGGGGGAACCCTATGAAATGCTTTTCTTTCCTTACGCTTTTGAATTAAAGTAATTTAATTTAAAAAAACCCAGACAACACACTAGCAACATACTAAGGGTGAGCTTATTGAGCATAGTGCAGTTGTCCTATTCAAGATATTTTTACTGTAGGTTTTTCTTCCCTTAGATTAAGCGCAGATTTCAAACGCGGTTTGAAATCACCACCTGCTTTGGAACTCTGATCACATCACGACTTTAATTTAATCATAGCTTTTGCTTCCAGTCAGGACACAGACATTTCTTTTCCTTTGGGGGTAATACGAAAACCGGACCGCAATGGCTGCTAGAGATTGTGCACATTGTAAGGAGTGTTCCTTGCAGTAATGAGTTTATGCACTGCAAACCTTGTTCAGCAGGAATGGTATTTTGTTAATGGCAGGGTATAGCGTTGCAGGACATCTAAGGCTAGTTGACTTGTGTACACTGATGAAGCATTTCTATTCCAGCTCTGTCTCTGAAGATCTGGGTTGCAGACGTGGAGAGTTTAGCAGAAAGCATTACGGATCTGTGGAGCTTGTAAGTTTACATAGCCTGTCCTTTGATTTTAGCAGCTTATAATGCAGAGCTCAAATCCTTTTCGTTTCTAGGTAAAAAATTTCATCTAGTTTGGAAAATGTGCTTTCTAAGCTGGACTTGAAAGTTACAGGGTAATAAAAAGAGACTTCAGAATAGATATATTAGACCTGTGCTAGGAAATATTTTTACCACCTTATTTATGAATATTTCATCATGATGGGACAGGAAGTGTTACGTAAATACTGTGTTTACCCCCAGATGGAAATCGAGCCTTTCTTCCTCTTATAAGCTGAAGATTGCAAAATATTAGGATGGTGGTTGATGAAGTACTTGCAATTATGTGAATTAAAAACCGTGTGCGTGCTCGTGTGTGTACATATATATGTGTGTGTTATTTTATGTGTGCATGCCTCAGAGTAGTAGGAGAGAATTTAAAATCAAAATAACTAGTCAGAATAAGGATATTGAACACTGTTCCCTAAAATCGGTCAGTTATTCTGCATTTTCTTTGAATTCACATATTAAGTTGGCATTTCATTTTTCTCATATATAAATTTCTTCTCAGCTCTGAAAATAGCAGTATGTCAGCAGTTAAAATAATGTCACTCTGTATACAAGGCCATAATGAAATTACATAAACTTACTATAGGAAAATAGAAGTGGGGAGGGATAAAGAAACTGAACTCCAGCTGTCTTACTGTGGGAAGAAATGACTAATTTTCTACTAGCTATAGTTGTAATTTAAAGTTCTCGGAGAGTATGTTTATTAATATGTATGTAAATTGGTTATAAATCGGTGGCTTAGTTGCTGGAAGTTGCATTGCAAGAACACCAAGTATCTTTCTTTTCTTTCCATACATTCCGCATATTAGATGTGGTGTTTTAATCAAAAAAGCAAGTGAACTGCTTTCTGCTAAGAGGCTCTTTCATTACTAGTACTTAGATTCTTTAGCCAGAAAAGAAAAATCTATTGGTAATTATCAAGTAAGCTCGCACAAATGGTCTTGTCTTTTGATTGGTTTTCTTAAAATTCTGCTAGTATTTTATGAAAGTGTGTCTTTTTATGTTTTGGAGTACAAACATATAAATGTGCTCGTTGCCCTTTCAAATTTCTAAATGTTTAATATTGAACCTTTCTTGTTTAATATTTTCCATAACAGCATCTCAATTGCTCAATTATTTCCACCTTTTATTTATTACAACACAATTATTTTGTCTCTGTCCTAAACATTTTTTCCTATGTCTTTTCCACTAATTAATATGACCAGTTGTCCATATAATTTCTTTTACAGTTTATACAAGGCACCAGGATGTGTCGCATTTTTTGCCTTGTTAGTTTATTCCTGACATTGCCTCAGAACACTTCAAAGCAAGGAGCAAAGTCAACTTTGAAATGCTGTGATAACTGTTCCACCAAGTAAAGGGAGAAAGTATTATCCTAGAATAACATGGATTGCTAGAGGGAAGCAAGGAATGATGTACCATTGCATTATTGTTCTTCAGATACTATTTCTTAAGTTTGGTATGATATGTGACAATCTCATTTTTTACAGTTTTGAGAGGAGTAACATGCAATATCATTGGCAGCATTCTCCTCCTCTTCTCTTGTAGGGGTCCTAAGCAGCGTTGCTCCACACATCAGAATTGTCGTGTTATCCTATGTTTTATTGAGTTCTCAAGAGGTTTTTTAACAGCAAAACCAGTTTAAGTGTTCTGAGAATCCCTTGATTCCCTTGTAAAAAGACCAGGGAGTCTTTCTGGAGTGTTTATGAAACTACTGAAGTCTTCAGCTGGAAAGAAGCCGTATTTTCTGATGTTAATGCTGGAAGCAGACCGGGACATCTCCTGTTCCTTATGTTGTTCAGTATCATCACTGAGTATTATGTTTGGAGATTCTTGCTGCTCTCTGTTTCCTGAAAACACCAGTAAATAAAATGCAGTAAAAGACTGCTAGTCCCAGTAGTGCTGCCAACAAGTAGGATTTTAGGTGTGGCAAGGCTTAGAGGACAAGAATCATCATGTCTGTAAGACCCATTGTTTTGAAAAGAGCAAGCTTCAAGATCAATTTCTGGGAAGTGGACAAGTCCTTCTGTAGGCATTCTGTGTGTTGGCACAGCCAAAATCTGAGACAGGAGAATTTCTGATTAGTACTGGGATCTTCCAAAAGAGTGACCGGCTCTCCTGCTTATGCCTCCTTAGAGTTAGAATCGGGTTGTTCCAAATCTGTAGTGAAATTAGTAGTAGCTGTCCTGATCCCTTCTCTGTGGGTAGTCATGTGATGCCTGGGAGGAGAAGAAACCATAGCAAACTTTGATTCCTGATCATGTGGCTATTTTTGGAACTAGAACCTCTATCTTAAACTCTCTTATAGCTTATATCTAGTGATGCTGATGGAGCTATTCAAAGAGCTGGACGGTTCCGTGTGGAAAACGGCTCCTCTGGTGAGGTAAGTGGCTAAAAATAGTCATAAAAAGCTGAAAAAATAATTCAGCTTCAGTTATTCTTCACTACCGAAAGATGCATTTGCAGTCAATTACTAAGGAAGAGGACTTGAAAAATGCTAAATAAATAATAGAATATAAGAATCTAAGAGGAGGGAGATGGTGGTTTTCCCCCCCAAAGTCTAGCTTAGCTTTTCTTTCAAGAGTATGCAATCTCCACAATTTAATTTTTTAAGGGGAAAGCTGGTATTTCATTTCATTTTGGTAACGTTTTGCTCACCTGATTGTGTTAGAAGAAAAATACCTGTCTTATCCTCTGAGTAACACTTTGCGGTCTCTACTTCATCACTTTCTATTCGTGTCCTGGTGATACTACTGTCCTGACCTTTGTACTTTTAAGTTCATTTCTTGGAGTGATGAGGTTGTTGCTTCATTTTTTCCGCCCTTAGTTGTCTTTTGGCAGCTATGCTTATCTTTAAATATGAGAGAAAGAAGGTGAGCTTGAGAGTGTTATTCCCTCCAGATTCCTGTGCTGTTAAACTTGTCGTGTGTCCCTGCAACCACTCCAGTGACACTTAGATACTTATCTTCATTTTTTATCTTCCTTTGCAAAACTTTTTTGGCTGTAAATATCTTAATATTGAAAGAAAGAAGACCTCATATTCTTGAAATATACGTAGGGTCTTGGTAAGCTTGTATTGAACTAATATTGACAGTAAACTATTACTGATCATATGTTTCCACAGCACTGGGTGCAGAATTTAGAGCAATCTAACTATTCTGCATTGAATCTCTGGGGTCATGTTCTGTATGCTGTCTTTTTTGTTCGGTTTCATGCAGTTCAAAAGCTGATTAGCTTGTATTGCAGAAGGATTTTCTGAGTGGCCACATGATGAATGGATACGGAGAATGTTTTTTTCACTCCCTATGTTAATTCTTAGTGGAAAAGGACTTGAGGGATGTTTGGGAATGTACCTTAACCAGCCAATGCAGAAACGACACTGAAGAACTTCCAGAGTGTGCTCTGGTCTAGCAAGGAGTCCTCAAGGATTATTTTGGGAAGAACTGAGAAAATGAAACTTGGAGGCAGAATTTTGTTTATTAATTTATCTTTGTTTTAAAAAGACTAGTCTCCAAATTCCACGTTGAAATATGTTCTTTTCAGTGGAATATTAAGCTATTACTCATAATGGTGGTACAATAGGAAAAGACTGCAGTTACTTAGAAAGAAAAGAGAAAAAAAGAAGAGGAGAGGGAGAAGTTTTAACTTCAGCTGCACAACAACTGACTTCAGAATAATTCTTTGCTTTTTAAAAAACTGTATACAGCTGAAACTCTTCTGGTGAATCAGCCACTCTTGATTGGCTTTTGCCTATATTATCTTCTCCTTTTTTTTTTTACTTGGCATTTGATCTAACAGTCTCCCAATTCTGTTTCAGAATACAGACTGTACTCCAGGTACATGGCACAGAACGGATGTGCATTTGGAAAACCCAGAATATCATACAAGATGGTATTTCAAATATTTTTTAGGGAAAGGTAATTATGTTTTTGCTAATGGGTTGAAGTTTTGATCAATGAAAATGTAATGTAGCTTTGAATTGCTATATATTTAAATATGGAAATTGTTATTTATTTAAATATGCAATTTATATATATGCTATATATTTAAATATAGAAAAAAGTATCGTATTAATTTAGTATTAATATGTTTTCTGTCTGTACAGAAAACAAGTTCTTGTTTCATGAATTTTTAAACTGAAGACAGAGGTTGGGTTTCTGTAAGCAGCGGAACCCCTGCTACCAAAAAGGGATGTTTTGAAACCTTTCTTGGCCTTGACGGCTGTACCTATCTCTTGGGGTTTTTTTTTACACAACTGTGTATAAGTACATAGTTATTTATGTAGATAAATATATATTTTTACATATGAATGCATGTATTTACACATTTATACACATGTGTGTCTGCGTGCATGCCTGTGTGTCTGTGTGTGCATGCCGCGAGCGGGAATGTGTGTCGTCTTTATGGTTGATAATGCTTCTTGGTTTTTCCTTAACAGTTCATCAAAATTATGTAGGTACAGATGCAGAGAAGAACCCCTTCTTTCTGTCTGTTGTACTGTCTGACCAAAATAATCAGCGCATTCCTCAATACCATTCAATACTTTGGAGAAAAACAGTAAGAAACAAATATTTAACTGCTGTTCTGACTTTTTTTTGTTTGCTTGTTTGTTTTTTTTATGTTTCTCATACACTTTTTTGCTTTCTTCAGAATTTCAGTATTTAGTACTTACTTTTCATTTTATACAATAAGAACATATAATTCTACCGTAGTAGATATAACTAAACTAGCTTTGTAGATAACATTATACTAAACTTTCTGATAGCAATCTATAATGACAGATATTTTTTAATTGTTTTCACCTGCAACTGTGTATTATTTTTAGAAATGTAGCCTAAATTATTCTTTTTTATGTCCTACGATAAATTTAGGCAATGACTTTATACTGCTTTTAGGATTTTCTTATACAACTTTAAGAAAATAGGCAGGTGTGATACTGGTTTGACTAATATTGTTTAATGATTTTATTTTTTTTTTCACTTAACATTCCATAAGACCCTTTTATCCAAGCAACTGATTTAAAACTTACTTGTATGCATGCATGGTTCACTGCTTTTTTAATTTTTTTTTTAAAGAAATAGTTTGTAATGTCTGCTAGTTTCAGCAGCCCTCATACCACATTCCAAGGTAGTCAAAANCCCCCCCCCAACCAGTAGTAAATATGGCTAAGTAAAACTAGTACAGTTTTGTTTGGGGTTTTTTACTTAATTGTTTTTATTAATATTCCTATTTGAATATACAGAAAATGTCAGTATGTCCTGTAATATCTCCTAGCTTTTTTTTCTTTATAGGGTACTCAGAAAATATGTCTCCCTTATAGTCCCACAAAAACATTATCGGTGAAATCTATATTAAGGTATGTGTTTACAAATAAGGTATCAGTTAAGATATTTGTCTATATGCCTTTTCCTGTAATTCAGAGCTAGTGCTGCATGGTTTTTATGAAAGATTTATAAAAGCAGTAAAAACAGGTTTGCAAATCTTAATCATTGAAGGCAGCAAAAAGTGAATTTAAAGCCTGTTCTGGAATAGACAAAGTGACAACTTAAAATGGAGAAAAATTCTTAGCACTTTTTCTTCAGCAGAGGGACTATTTTCAAGTTAATTGGAAAACAGGTGCTAAGTGGAACTGCAGTGGTTGAGAAGAAATATCTTTTTAAATTAGATAGACGATAAACAGATGTAAGGAACAGCAGATTTTGACTAGAGAGGTGGTTATTATGTGGCCCTAGTAGGAGGAAGCAAACAGGGAAGAAACCAAGAATTATTTCTTCTGTTGATTGTCTTCCTGTAAGTCTCGCTATTGGTGTGTTATACACGCTCTCAGTGAAGCCAAGAAAATTCCTTTCCCCAGGCAGAGTCTGTACAGGCATGCTTGTATTCTGTCCTGCCTCTTTTGTGGCAGCAGAGAATATAAAGCAAGCAAGCCCAACACCATTTCTATTTCTTTCAACATTATAATCAGCTGAAATGTCAGAGCACCTGTTTGCAAAGTGTTCAGTCACATTTAATCTGCAGTTTTTACAATCTAATCATGCGGTGTGTTTTCTCAAATCTCTCACTGACAGCATCTTCAAACGCATCTTCTGTGAGGCTTTTACCTCCTCTAGAAACCCATAAAAAGTGCCTTCATTTACTAAACAGGTTGTGTGTACCAGATAAATGGGCAGTCTGCAGGTCTTCAAAAGCTTTTAGAGTACAAGCAAATGTCTCTTGCTTGGTTGAAGCCGGTCCACGGGATAACACTGCCAGTGCTGATGTGAGAGGAGAACAGGGCATGTGTTGTGATGTGAAGTCAGTACCACCAGATCTGGATTTTCCTACAACTGCACGAGATTTCTGAGAAGTCCCAGACCACTGAATTTGCCAGGGAGGCTAGCAGGCCATTGAGCCTCACTTCTTAATTCTGATTTTCTGGGCTGTGGCTCTGGTTTGGAGTGTTAAGATGGTGAGTTCAAAACACTTGATATCTCTTTCATCTTCTTCATCAAGATGAGCTAAGTCCCCTCTTCTAACTCCTACAGCAATGCCTTGAGTAGCGTTCCTTGTTGTCAGCACTGCATGCTGTGCCTGCACAAGCGCCTGATCTTCCCTGTCTGCCCACCGATCACTGAAATATCTCTTCCTAACATCCCTTTCTGACCCAGCGCCTCCCTCCACTCTCACTCACATACATATTTTTGATCGGGCATCCCAGAGTGTAGAAACTTTGTCTTCTGTTAGCTCGGGTCATAACTATTGCTGGAACACCTGCATGTGTCCCATCCTGTGACGCTCCAGTATTTTACAGAGGAAAATGCAGGCTTATTTCAGACCTTGTTCCCCCTTTCTCCCAGAGTCTGCGCCACCTGTGATCAGCTGGATAAATGCCATCTCCTTTTGCCCACTTGGGCTTGGACTAGAATCTCTTCCCTCACTATTCTTTTGCTTTTACAGTCCTTGTGCCTTCCCTCAGGCCTGATTGATATTCCTTTGACATTTCACCGTGCTCACAGCGAGGGTGAATCTACAGACTGTCTCAAAGAATTTTGCTTACATTAATAAACCTGTTTTTTCTAAATTAATTGGAACATTTTAATCCCTTTCAAAAGGAACAAAAGCAAGCGCTGTCTGCATTGTGATCTGGCATAAGCAATGATGGAAAGATGCATCAGATTTAACCTTCTTATTTGTTCACTGTGCCCCGGACTGCCTTCGTCACTCTGTGACATGCTGTTCTATAAATTATGGCAGGGGGGAAAAGTGGGCAAAAATAATAGTAAATGCAGAAACACAAGTTTCTATAAAGTAGATATTTCTGTTTATGGAGGAAGCTGATCTTGTTTCTTATTTAAATACTTTTTTTCTGTTTGTGGATCTTTGGTGTGTGAATTTGATGCTGAACTGCTCATTTTTCATTTGACTTGCCTTGAATTATTTTAGAAGAGAGAGAAGAAAAGCTTACAAAATAGGATAGGTTATTGAGTCCTCCTAAAATGTTCACAATGATTATGTATAAAGCCAAAGTGAAGGGTGATGGAATAAAACAGTGTGCTTTATGAGTAAACACAGTAAGTTTAAACCTGATCTCCATGCAGGGTCTTACTAATTTCTGTTTTTAAAATCCAAAAGAAATTTAGGAAGTCTTGGAGGTTAGTATTGTGGGAAAGAAATGGCTATTCCACAAAACATTCCATGTAAGAGAGACTCTTCAAAGAATTTCTTTTGTAACCCGTTTGAACTGGAACTGGTTAGTGGTTCAATGTTGGAACATGCACTTTCCCTTTTATAAAGCAGTATTTCATTTGCGTTTCAGTGCTATGAGTCTTGACAAATTTGAGAAGAGCCCAAGGGAAATTTTTCATCCGGAGATACAAAAGGTAGGAGGTGAATTATTTTTTGTTTGATTGTTTTTCTTTATGATTTTTCTGGAAAAATAAGTCATTAAGTATAAATGCTACTAGTTTGTTTCTTTCAGTAACAGGATAATAACAATGAGTAGGGTTACATGATACTACAAAGTAAACTGTCTTTATCAGTTGAACTCCCCACTTCAAAACAAAACTTAAATATACAACAATGTTACAGTTTTGTTTGTGTTATCTTTAATACCAGTGTGCTAAAGATATTGTTTTGTTTACAGGATTTATTGGTTCTTGAAGAGCAAGAGGTAAATGTAAACTTACCACCTACTAGCTCACAGACCTGTTCAGCGAATATAGCTTTGTACTTGAAATATTTGCACTGACATGCTTGTGACAATATAGACATCAGTTGCATATTGCAGTAAAAAAATGTAGTATTTCTTTGCAACATGAGATGAAAAATAATTTTACATACCAACTTAATATAGCGTATTAATAGATCACCAACTTAGTATATAATAAAATTCATAATCTATGATCAAAGGTAAATTATTAAGTATCTGCTACTTGAGCATGTAATGGAGTTAGTATGAAATGTATACTCCCATGTGTAGGATGTATACAAAGGTATGTATATGAAAGTCCTGAGAGAAAACATTATGTTAGGTCTTTTGTTTGGTTACTTTATCATACAATATTTGGTTTTATTTCTCAGGGATCTGTGAATTTTAAATTTGGAGTCCTCTATGCTAAGGATGGGCAGCTTACAGATGATGAAATGTTCAGCAATGGTGAGTTTTTCATCTTTTTCTTAATTGTTTTATTCATCCAAATAAAGAAAGTGTAGGATAGTGCCTACATGTGAAAGCCAGAAGGGAGGTGGTGGTTATGTGAACAGTAGTTTTGATAGGTTTTCATGTTCATGTTGGGGGAAAAATTGTAGCGTAGAATCTTCTATTTCTATAAAGGGTTGCTGCAGGAAACCTACTATTGCAACTTGGAATATATTGAAATTTCTTTTCTAGAAGTAGACTGTACAACGCAAGATTTAGAAAAAGGACACAGTTGAAGGAGGTGACTCATGTTACCTGCGAAAAGCCACTGTTGTTTCTAGTTCTTTCACTCTTACATTTTTGCAGCATGATCACACTCTTCTATGCACTTGAACAGCGTCTTGGAGTTAGCAAAATAGGTCGCTGTTTAATGTCACGTGATGATGCCTATTCTGCAAGGCTGGGATGCTTTTCTGTAAAAGTAGAAGGCTTGGATGATGTGAGGAGAAACTAATTCAGCTGAAACTTTGGTCCTCATGTCCTGGGAGCAGGACCTGTTCCTGTATTTTGATTATTTTTTATAGGTATTCTATTACTAAATGTGCTTTTCTCTTGTAATGTTTCTCTCTCCCACATGTAGAAATCGGAAGTGAAAGCTTTCAAAGATTTTTGCATCTCTTGGGTGACACAATTACTTTGAAAGGCTGGACAGGCTACAGAGGAGGACTGGACACTAAAAGTAAGAACTCATCTGAAGCAAAAAATATACAGGCTGCAATATAAATGCTTTTGCTTATTGCATGTGCACATTCTATATATTATAGAAATAATACAGTCCCAAAACAGACTTCCTTGTGTGCGTGCTAAATCCTCTGCTTCATCAGGAAAAGTCAGGTTAGCCTAAATCACTGGTATGGAACACAGTTGAAGAAAAGTATTTATATGACCTGTATTTCCAAGGTGAACGGTTCCATTTTATATTGGAGTGGGGTGAAGAATAACCTGATATGTTAACCTTCTTCATGATAGTAGGGCATCATTGGTTGAAGAACCGTGTGTGATTTCAGGAGGTTAGGTGAAGGATGTCATAGGTTTTAAGTGTGTGAATGTGCAGATTAGGTTGCAAACTCAGGTTTGGACCCATGTAAAATGTGCAGCGTGGAGATTTTCTAAAATGAATCAGAAACAAGGATGACTAAAGAAGGTTTGGTAGAAGGACCTGAAATATCTTTTGATCTTTAGAAAACTTAAAGGACATATTCCTGCTGACAATGTTATATTCCCTTGCAGATGATACAACAGGAACCTGTTCCATCTATACAGTTTTTCAAGGGCATGAAATTATGTTCCATGTTTCAACCATGCTACCATATTCTAGAGAGAACAAGCAGCAGGTACATGGTTCTCTCTCTTGGTTGGTTTTTTTTTTTTGTTTCTTTTGGTTTGTTTTTTTTTCCTGTTAATATTTTTGAAATGTAAGTGTTAAGACCTTTGCTATATTTTTTTCCTCAATATTATACCTAATGCTGAAAATGTCATGATGTTTGTTTGAAGATAATTCATCGTATCATCTCTGTTATGGCACTAAAGGCAGTTGCGAAGGTCAAAATTGATTAAGTGATTGAGTATTCTGTTATTCAAATGACTCCTAGAGCTTCGCTGCTGCAATTGTTATTACCTCAAAGAATTTAGGAAGGTTGGAAATTAGACTTGTGCGTGAATTGTCAGGATACTCACCTATGTAACGCACAACTCATACTCAGGTAGCTATTCATGTATCTTGAAAGAAATTCCCCATGTGAGATTGTAAATGGCAAGCTTTGTGTATTTCCTCTAAAGCACTGCTGTTGCCCTGTCATAGATTAACTAGGTGGGTTCTTGAGTACTTGATCAAATGTGCTGTCATCTGTTGCTTGAGCCTTTCTATTTATTATATGGTGAAAAAAATACTTTATAAGCACATGTTTACCTATAAATCATACATCCATAATGATATACCTAAAATTACTTGCAAATTACTTGTTTTATTATTTTCTTATTTAAGCTTTAATTATATATCATGCATTATTTTAATAACATAATTAGATTATATAATTATATTGTCCTTTTTTTATTTCCATGTCAGTTTTCTCATGCTTTTGCCTTGGATTGATGACAAGATCACAGCAGAAACCAGAGCCCAATCAGGACATTTATTGTTTTTAAAGAATAACTCAGCATCAGGGATTTTTTCCTTTTATTTCAAGCGGTGGATTTGCTTTTTTGGAATGCTAGGTGTTTTGTGCCCATTTTTTGAATATTAATTATGGAAATTATGGAATTATGAGTGCTTTGCTAACTTAAAAGCATGCAATAGCTGCTGTTTTAGCAGCTGCCTTGTGTGTGCACCATGGCATTGCTAGGTTTACTTGCTTATAGTTATGTAATAATTTTATATTGGCTTCAGTCATATTGACTGTAATTTTTCTGTTTGCAGTTTAGGAATATTGTTTTACTATTCTCTCACAGAATTGTTGAGGTNCCTTTGTTTTTCCTTTATTTTTTTTCCAGGTAGAAAGGAAGCGACATATTGGAAATGACATTGTCACTATCGTATTTCAGGAAGGTGAAGAGTCTTCTCCAGCATTCAAGCCATCCATGATTCGCTCTCATTTTACACGTATCTTTTTCCTTACATTTCCCAGTGTTGGTTTTTTTTGTTTGTTTGTTTTTAAAGATCGATATTACTTTTAATTCTACCCTAAGTCCGTCCTGCATGCTGTTTACGGAAGTGAAAACTATTTTAGAAAGACAGTTGCATTCTTGCATTCTTTAATTTCAACTGCTTGACTAGGAATCTCTAAGTCTGCCTCATAAAACAATTTTTGTGTTGAACCACTTAGAAGATAAGGTCAAAGCAAGAATGTGATTTTTTTTAATTGTATTTTTATTGAAGGCATTTACTTGGATCACTTCAGAAATTAAATTTCATACATTTTCCTAAAATATAAATTCATAACAATATTTCTGTTAGTGATGTGTATTAATTTAGCGTTAACTACTGAATATTGCCTTTTAATGTTTAGATGCTGTTTATTTTAGGGTTTTTTTTGTATTTTACATCAGTGTTTCTGAAGTCTTTCAGACCATAAACCACATATTCTCCAGATTTTTGGCAGCCTGTTTTTTTCAAACTTTCATTTGAAAACATTGTTAAGACAATATGATTCTAAAAACCAGCTGCCAATTGCTTGGGATTATCATGGGGTCACAGTAGTGGTCCATAGATCCCAATCTGGCGTCTCTGAGGCTAGATGGAATGGAATGAAGAAAAATGGATGAAAAGAAGAAAAATCTTATTTCTATCCATGCTTTGTTGCTGAGTTTTTAAAAATGATCGCAAAGTTTACGACTTCTGAACCTAGTTCTCAGGCTGACTAACTGTTGTTAGAACTTTCTTGCTAGTTTTGTCCATGGCTGGTCTTACTTTTTAGATTTAAGCTCTTAATATTAACCTCTTTTACTCTAAATGAAAGGAGTGACTAGAACAAAAAGAATTCCACAAATAAAAAAAAATCTTTAGATATTAGAGGAACCTACATATTTTTAATAACAAATGTTTACCAAGTCAATGTACTTCTTCATCAGAGTGTCAGCATTAATAAAAAAGCAATAATTGCTATATTGCTGTTAAGAGGACTTGTTATGGTGTAATTGATACACCCCACTCTCTTGATTTTTGACAAACATTTTGAGGTTCAGCTGTCCTTGGTGTCATAATGAGTTGGAGGGGCAGATGTGCCCTAAATCCATAAGGACATGTTATCATTTAGGTCATTTTAAGTAATCCACAGGTGGCCGATGGAGTCATATCACCTTCCTGATATTTTCAGTTGACAATAGCCAGGGATAAAGGTGTCCTCAAGAAAACTGGGACTTGACACTGATCTATGTCATATGTGGTAAATCTCAAAGCTCATTGAATCTGCACTAGCGCTTTGTACTTACTTTCTTACATACTATAGCACCCCTTTTTTGTTACTTCTACAATGGGAAAAATTAGTGTACGGATATCCCACTGTGCTGTCCTGTACAGCAATGATAGCTGCTGTAAGTGATTCTACGTGTCATCTGTAGTGTAGGACTGCGTTACCCAAATAAAGGCATCCAGCACCAATTTAGATGTACCAATGTAGCTGAAATGTCTGTACAGGTCTGGCAGGTATGACTCTGGGCTTACAGGAGATCTGTGGCCCTTTTGGAATCGCAGCTGAAGAGAAGGCAACGTACTCTTAAGCATCTTAAATAGCACTGAATGTTTATGTTGAAATAATTGAATGCTATCGTAAGTCTTTTTTATTGTGCAGTCTCTGATAGTGCTGATCACAGCTATTGGCAAAGGTCTCTTCATTCTATCTGGAACAAACCCATACAGCCAATGAAGTTATTTGGACTTACACTTTCTTTGGCACTGTTTGTAAGGGCTGAAAACTTAGAGACAGTGTTAAGGAAATCTATCAAAGCAAGAAGCCTCTCATTGATTCCATAAAAATACCTTGCAAGGCAACCATAAGGATTTCTCTGATTTTTTTTTGCCCAGATTTGCCCAAAGTTATGAATCAAGACTACTAATATATTGTTGTGTACTTGCCCTTTAAACCATCCTATCTATTTTCTTATAATTCTGTTAGCTAAATTATTCCATTGAAATCTTCAGTTGAAGTTGTGGTATAAGTGAGGTTCAGAATCAGTACTTTTTTATCAACTAAGATAATTTTTAATCACAAGTCTATCAAACAAGTCTATCAAACACACACACAAAACTATATAGCATATTTTATGCTTCATATAATGGCAAGAAGTCTGTCTTTGTGGTACTACCTCTATTTTTAAAATTGTTGATCAAACACAATAAAATTTTGTATGGGACCTCCTTTATAAACAGTAAGATATGTATAGTCTAGAATATTTTATATATTTACCTTGAGTAATGTATTTAACCTTTATTAAATCTGTGATCTGCTGCAGAAAAAAAAAAGTGCATTAAAATACATGTGAGTTTCATTAGTACTGGATTAACTTCCTTAACTGCATGGCAGATATTTTTGCCTTAGTGAGATATAATAAGCAGAATGATAGTTACAGGTAGGTGCTGATTGTAACAAATAACTTCACACTGAATTTCTGATGGTTTAGAGGTAATGGGAGAACATTTTGTATTGTCCACCGGTCTGTATGCCAGGAAGCCAAATGAACATACGAAGTTGAAGAGCAATATGGACCTGGATATGGATGGCTATAAACTGGCTATGCTGAAGTCTCTCATGGCTAAAGAATTTGTATTAGGAAACCAAAATGTTTGGTTTACACAGCACTAGAAAGGAAATTTCAGGGCATGGAACTAAAATTGTGCCTCAAACTGAAATATGTGTGTGTATGTCTACAACACTCAAAGCTAAAAACTTTGCAAGATGGAAGGGGGAAGTCAATGTGTTAGGCTTTGAATGCAAGTTTCTAATGGCTGTGTGAGCCTGCATGACATCAGTTGTTATTTAGCAAAATTTTAAACTGTTTGCAAATTATTCTACCCCACATTTGCAGGACAACGCTGAAGGTTGACAGCATTGGTTCTGCTCCTTTGAGGTGAACTACTAGTTAGCTTGTAGTGGACAGAAAGAAACTGAACTTGGAAATGGCTTCCAGGAATACAGGGTCCTTAGGTAGATTAGTTTTGCTTCCTTCTTCCTTGACAATTCCATAACTCTGAGGACTTGGGCAGATTCTGAAAGAGACCTGCAATATCTCTGTAACTGATCACCTGGCACTAGTGCTTTTTTTTGAACAGCCCATATCACTTTGACAGCTAAGAAATGTAGTACAAGTGTAGAAGGTGTTCTTTTAGCCTCTCCTTCAATGCACAGTACAGACCACTGGTACTAGCAATGGTCCGTGGTTTGAGAAGCTGCTGCTCAGATCCAATCACATGGTTCCAACCGTTGCAATGTATGTAAATTCTGGCTTGCTTTGGAAGTTTTTTATCCTTTGTAGGCTGAGCAATCTTCACAGTCATCTAAGAATCTGTTCTACTTGCTGCAATATAGGTTACTGGAAGTTTTTGTATCTCAAAGATACAGGACTGACTAAGCCTTCTTGCCCAGCTACAAAACTTGGTTGTTTGCTGTAAGAGTTTGGTGTTTTTTGCGCAACTGCAACTCCACCTAGTCATTTATGAATGTTACTTGAAATCATCTCCAGTGCAAATGTGGAAATGCACAAGAATGTGAAGGCAAAAAGAAAATGACTTAATATTAACTAGATGTCTTCAAGAGAGCTTGCTGATAAATATGTATGCTTTTCCTGTCTTACCTTTTTCTTCAAGTCCCTTAATATTTGGGAATCTTTATTTTGGGGCATGCTGGAAGATAAGGTTCACACCATCCTTGTTGCTTTTGATGTGGAGTATGAGATGAGACAAAGCTCATATATGCTAAATAGGTGCAGGACTTGAAAGTCTACAAACTTGAGTGTTTGAGGTGCATATATATCCACAGGGGGGGTATATATATGGACAAGTACATCTCAAAATAATTTTTCACTAGAAATAATGTTCTTTTTCAATATAGCTAAGAAACTTAAATCTTGATTCAGTAAGATGAGAAATATTTATATTGCTATGTTTCTCCAGCATGCCATTAACTCTAGCTCCAGAAAAGAATTCAACAGTGTGATACTTCAATTTGCGTATGGGCTTTCCCCCCCTCCTATTTAAAGCTAAGGTTTGCTTTGGAAAATGACTATAGTGCAGTTAAAAAAAAGGAGTAGTTTTATTTTGCTCTAAGATTTTGTGAGCACCTTCTTGCATTTTCTTTTTCAGTTTGTTGTCCTCATAGATTCTGCTTTTCAGCATTGCAAAATCTGCGATTTGTTCCAGTGTGCAGTGAAATCTGTTCATGATTCCTGTGTGCAGTGAAAGCTCAGTTACTTCTTTCCTTCTTTTCTTCTTGTTTTGCAACAGAAACCTGGGCATACATCCCTCATTAGCCTTTAAGAAGTGAACGTTGTCCTAATTGTAAGCTAGTAGTCAGTAGATGGGCTAGCCATGGTAAATGCTTTTTACGTTGCTGTTTATTTGGGAAAAAAATGAGTAGCAGTAAATAAGATAAATTTGTCTCGCTCTTAATAACTGATTGCTTTTACTAGGTCAGTCCATCTTATTCCTTAGTTGCTTCGTCCTGCCAGTCTTAACACATCTTCCCATAGAGCATACCATGCAGTATTTTTACCCTATGTCACAGGCTTAATACATTATTGTATATTTCAGCTTGGCCTAATTACATTTCTTTCTGTCCCTTCACCTTAGGCCCGCGTGGGACTCTGGTTCCTTCTGTTACTTTTTGTGAAGACAGTCTTCCAAGTGGCCAAAATTTCAGTCAAAAGAAACAGGATACTCTAGGCTTTTGAGGGGAATTTTCCTTGTTTCATATGCTATGCCACTGTGAGGTCTGACAATGAATTTCTGCTTAGAATGACTTTATATTTTATGTCACTCAAGAAGTCTATTGTTCTGGTCAGTTTTGTTGTGGTTTTCCTCATCTTAACTCATTCTGCTCTAGCCAAGAAACATTTCACACCCTGTGTAGTGATAAATGATTACTTTTTTTTCTGGGTGGAATAAGATTGCATCTCTGAAATTGTGTCTCGAATCTGTGAAACCAGATCAATATTCATGCAAATGTAATACTGCATTTCAGGTTGTGTGTGCAGTTTCTAAGCTTTCACGAAAAAAAGACCAGATGAATCCATTAGAACCCATTGGACTCAATACCAGTCAATCACTGCTGGTTTTTTGAGCAAGCAAAATTCTGACTGTCATTTGTATAACAGTAGAGATGGTTTGAATCTATAATTTTACCACTTAACTTGCTGCAACCTGTGTTAGCTTTTCATGCCGCTTGGAAGATCTTTGTCTGACTGTTATCTTACAGTGAAGAAAATTGTGCAGACTGTCACTTGAAATACTGAGGAATGATTACTTGCCTTAAAGAAGCTACAGCTTGCTGAGCGTGTTGTATGCACGGATTTTGTACCTGCCATTCATTCGTGCTGTGCCAAATTCCTTACGGATCAAAAGAACTCAACAGATCCAGCTGTCATGGAAGTCATTCAGACTCTTTCTTCCTCAGTGAAAATGAAATTGCTATTCCCGAGATACAGATTCAGCTGTAGTACACCATTGTTATTCAGAAAGAACCAAATATTTCATGTTTGTGGTAAATGCGTAGGTAAGATGGAAATCTGTAACGAGAACATATTTTATAGATGAAGAACTGTTCTTTTACAGCTTTTTTGAAAAAGACTAGGTTTTGCTAGTGCCACTAAAAGCATTGTTCTATGAGTAGAAAAATGTTGTAATTGTTAGTGTCACAGTGTTAGTTTGTGTAAAGGAAGCTGAATTTTGCTCAAGTGAATAACTCCAAGTGAACATTTTTTGTTAGACCCGTGGGGGTTCTTACCTAAAACATACCCAGATAACAGTTCCCAGTTCTTCCTTCTGGTTTAAGTAGTGTCTATAAAAACAGTGGGTTTTGAAGGTGACTTTCAATATAGGTAAAGATTTGTTCTTTCAATAGGCTGAAAATATTTTCTGAAGAAAGTGTTCCTCTCTTTGGGCCTCCCCTTCCATCCCCACCTGTGTTTACAAATCACCAGGAATTCAGGGATTTTGTGTTAGTGAAATGTAAGTCAGTTTTTCTTTTGCTAGAAACACTTTTTAAATAAGTGCTTTAATAAATTGAAATTCGTGATGCTTAAAATGTAAACACATTTTCTTTTGTATGCTTCTGTTCTGTATAGAATTTTTTTTCAAATCTGTAGTGTAGGTGGAATGTCAGTTTCATCAAACTGTTCCAGTCAGATTAACAAAAAACTGAATTTCTATGCAATTATGCTTCTCAGGCTACTAGATACAAACTGACTTTTACATTTGCAGAATGTGCAGCCATATTTAGCTTTGCATTTTCTTAAAGGACTTGGAGATCTGAAAGAATATATAATGCTCTTCGGTATTTAGTAATAGAAAGTGTTAGGTAAGCAGCTCTGAAAACCTGAAAACATAAGGTTTTCTGAATGCATGCTGCATAGGTGCCTTTCAGCACCTTCAAGAACTTTTTAATTCTGTAATTATTCAGTTCCAGTTTTCATTAACCCTTACTTGCCCTTCTAAATCAGCGAGAAAGAGATCTTTGGGAACTGATCATGATGATTACAATTAGGTGCTTACCTGACAGGAACTTGACTAATAAGTCATTTTGCATATTGAAATTGGGTTAGAACTTAAATTGATTAGCGTTTTGTCTTTAATTTTTTTTTATTAGGTAGGAGGTTATTGGGAGGCCTTGTAGAATTCTCTTATTACTAATTTTTCTCTTCTAAGCTTAAGGGATGATTATTCACTAAAAAAACGTGCAAAAAGGAGGCAATTCTAAATTACTAAGGGGAAGACGGATATTTTTGTAGAGAAGCAAACTAGAATCAGTGGAAGTTGTCAAAGTTCATTTAGGTGATGTATCTTCTTTTCCATAATATTTTAGTAATAAATGGGGAAAAAGCCACCTTGGAAACCCCAACATTTTCTCAGAAACGTCAACGCACTCTAGACATGCTGATCCGCTCTTTATACCAAGACCTGATGCCTGATCTACACAAGGTAAATGTAAGTCAGAAGTCTCTGCATCGCTCATGTGTGCTCTTCTGTTCTCACGGGTCAATTGAATGCTCTATTGCTTTAAAAGACTGAAATCCTAATAAGAATCCTACTCTAAATACCAATTGTCATATAACTTGTTTTACAGTTATATGAAAGTTGACAAACAGTCCTTTCAGGGTGGGATTCTTCATGCATTTGTTTAAACCAGATGTGAGGAGAAGCATAACAATGTCATACTTTTTATAAGTTTACCTGCAGCAAGGGAATAGGAAATTTAGGCTCTGCAAATACAGGTATTAGTCTCATCACCATAAAAACTGCACTTACTCATTCCATTATGTGTAACTTTGGATTTTTACCCTTGGGTAACAGTGAGATAACTTCACTTTAGATGGTGAAGACTTACTCTTAAGGTCATTCTTAACTAACTAAAAAGACGTTCAATACTTGTAAAATTAGCGAGGTGCTATTTTTTTCCCACTGTTTATCTCTCTTAGGTAAATAGATCTACTTAAACTTTTTTTGTCCACATATTAATGTCTGCAGTCTTTGTTATGAATGTATAGAACATGAGAGTGATAAACTATGACAAACTGGAAAGTAAAGCACTCAAGGACTGGAAGAGTTGCAATTTCTGTTCCTGAGATGCTACACAGTTAGATTCGTCACTACAGGAAAATATCCCCAAAAAGACAGGAAATTTAAATGCTGTCTCACTAAGTTAATTCAGATTAAAAGACTATGAAAAGTTTTTGTTCAGTTTAAAAAAGAAACATTTTCTGTTTTAGAACATGCTCAATAGAAGGTCCTTCAGTGATGTGTTACCAGAGTCGCCAAAATCAACACGGAAAAAAGAGGAAGCTCGGCAAGCAGAGTTTGTCCGACTTGGTCAGGTAGGATCAATTTAGGAGGTATGCCCCTATGTTTACAAAGACCGTGTCACCCCTTTTGTTAAAATTTGATTAGCTTGCAGAGTCACGTTAGGACTTAATGCAGTTCTCTGTGGTCAGAAATAGTTTTCTAGTATTGCATTAGTTTAAGCTATGTTAAGGTAAAATATGAATAGTAGTAGTTATCTGTAACACCTGAGGTGCACAACACAATTACAAATATTTATAAAATACATAAGCTAAAGGAAGGCTGGAAAAACCACACTTTAGGATCAAAGCTAAAAGGTCTTTCCCTGCTTCGTGCAGCAGATGCTTTCAGCCTCCAAGTAGAAGAGTGCACTTTCTTTTTCTGTGCTTTGGAGAAACACAGTCTTTCGTGGATTTCCTCTATGTGTTTTCTTAAGATTGAATTTCTTAGAAATTATTTACCCTACTTTAGCCAGGAAGAAGTTTCAATAGTCTTTCTGCTAAATCAGAGGTTACCACACATCTTTGAACATACCAGACGATGACTCCAATATTCTATGGGCTTATTGACATTTTGAATCAGTGAGGAGTAAACGTCCTGATGATTTAGATAGTCTGGTTTGATCTGACAGTTCATTGCAGCAGAAAAAGGCAGTGTCTATGCTCATCAATTCCCCTGTCCCTTCCTGCTTGTCTCTTCTTCATCCTGGACTGGTGACGTGCTTCTGCTGCTTATCTTAAGAATGCCTCTTTTCTGATCCAATTTAACTTGGCAGGAGTTAAAAGAGCAGGAAACCAAAACAGAAAAAAATGAAACAAAACAAACAACACCCCCCCCCGCCTCGAAATGCATGCTTCCTCCCTTCCCTCTCATTTTTTTATCTGAGTAAGCTAAAGAGTGGAAGAGTCTGAGAAGTTCCAGGTCTGGTTAAAAGTAGAGAATGGAGCTAAGTGGTTGAGAGCAGGTGCAAAAGAGTTTCGGGGCTGTTAAAGCTTGCATTGGCAGGGCTGCAAAGTCTACTCCTTTGTGCTTTGCCCACCCTTTCCCTAACCACCTTAAAGTCACTCTAGAAGCAGGTGTTTAAAAAAAAAAAAACGTGAATGTGTTTGTAATATTGAGACAGAAGTAACCAATGATTTATTCCCCAAGTTTACTAATTACAGAAGTTAAACATGGTTATTTGAAAGCATAGAAACCTGTAAGCTTGTTCCCCTCCACCACCCCCAAGTTAAATGCTCATAAGACACTCATGTAACAAATCTAGTTGGGACCCATTTCTTAAAACAAGACGTCCATCCCCAGCACGGTCTTCATTGAAGGGAAACCTAATAGGTGGGTTAAAAATTCATAGATACCTGTTTGTTTGTGGTTTTCTTGGAGGTTATTTTCACATTTAAATCTTTCCCTTCCCTAAAAGAACTTTCCTCTAAGTTACAAACTGTAGACTTGAACACATTTCAACATGCCTTCCAAGTAGCTTGTAATCATTCTTGCCAAACTGTGAATGCGTCTGTCCCTTAGTTATAGTCAGTTGAGTTTTTAGAAGGTAAAGAAAATTCACTGATGACTGGTTCAGCAGTATGTTTAAATCTTATTTATTGTCAAGATGATCTCTACTGGCTGGTGGGATGAAATAAAAATGTTAATGCAATGAAGTGTTTTGTGTGTCCTGTAAGCTGACAGCCATGATTAATGCAAATGTGCAAATGTTGCATGCAGCTGATTACTGCCATTTCACAGAGACCGTGCATGATGGTAGGCAAACTTCACGGCAGTAAAATTGGTTTAGGTAATTTCTAAACTTTGCATTAAAGAATGCATGTGTCATCACTTTATAGGAACACTGCTGTAAAGGTTAGCAATGCAGGTATATAGGATACATGGTGTCTGTTTAAGGTATCTCACTCAAACTATGTTTATGCAGTATTTATCTAGAGTGCTTAACCCTTTCAGAATCAGCTCGCTTCTCTTTACTTCTAGTTGAAGAATTTGTGAGACTGTGACTGTGTGTCCTTGGCATAGGTTTTGTTCAGGGTATACAGAATTCTGCTTCTTTCCTAATTACTTAAAATGTGATAGGAATTCCAAACTGGAGTTATTTTGTAGACGTAATTGTCCTTTCTTTATAGTCTTAAGCTTGGGTCTTGCTGACAAAAACTTAATTTAAATAAAACATCTGTTTGTATTAGGCATTGAAATTGAAAACCACTGTGAAAGGGGATGCCACAGTTAACTTGGCAACCACAAGCTTTTGTAAAAAAGAGGTGAGTGAACTTGTCTGTCTGAGGAGAGTTATGACAAACTAAAGGTTATCGACTATGGCATTGCATATCAGGTCTGCATACTGTTTATTTACTTTTGTAATTAGATACTGTAGCAGCAACGATGAAATGTTTAGTGACTTCTTAGCGATTCTGCAGCCAATATTGAATTAATAAAGGATGAGCCTGGAGGCAGAAGCACTTCTCAAGTTAAAGCAAGCATGGATATTTTTATATCTGAGAATGTTTGGTGAAAATGCCATTTTCCATATGCAGTTATCTTTTAACTTCTGCATCAAGTGTAAAACAAAAGTCAGTTGTGTTTTTATTTCCTGTAGAACCAGATTTTGTTCAAGGGCATTAGGGAGTGAAAGATGCAAACTACACTCTTCTGCATGCATTTTATATACAGAAGCTTCAGAAGTGCTTCTAGAATTTTAGAGACTTCAGCTAATATTTAAATTGGGGGAGGAGGGGCAGACTCTGGGAGGTAGGTACAGAGAACACATGATGAAAGAACAGTTTGGCAGAAAGGCAGTTTTGACTGTGCCATGTGCTAGTGACTAAACATCACAAACTGAGCCATAAAATGTAAGCAAATTGCATATTGCATGGCGGTATGTACGTTTTAAGTCTATAGTGTTTTTTCTTAAATAAAATACATATTGAGTATTTCCAGTGTTTCAGGAACGTATCTTACACTTTTTAGTCTCCAAACCCAATTAATATGGAGAATATTTCCTCTACAAGAAAATTAACTTAATTTTGATATTTCAAATTAAAAAAATATACTGTTTGGAAATATATCCTTTGAAAAGCATTTGCATGTTATTACTTGCCATTGTCCATCACATTCTATGTCTGTATGATCTGTATTTATTGGTGTACTTAATACGTATCCCTTATGTTACTTCATAGCCTTGGGAATCTCAATCTTTCTGCAGTAATTTTCCTCATGAGGTTGTCTGTGCAGATTCTTGGGGCCAGTCCTTGCTGGTTTCTACAGATGCTGGCATCTTGTTAATAGATGGTTAGTAAATGATCCAGTGTTTTTGTGTCAGTTTTTATGTATCTGACTGTTTTCTTGAAAATGTGTGTTCATAAGCTCTGTCCAGGTGTTGGTAGGTCTTCACCTACAGGGTTAGTTGCCAATTCAAGTGAATTTATTGCGTTTAAGTAACCAGTAGCAAAAACTCTCTCTGCACCCACCATATTGGGGAGCCAATGTTAATGCAGATTTCTGAATGTTTTGTTATTTCAGGTGTTGTTTTCTTGACCATCTGAAAAGACTTATGAAGTCACATCCAAGCTCAAGGAGCATTTAAATGGCTTGTCTGGATTTCTTAGCCCTTGATGATAGCGAGCATGAAGCCAAAGGCTTATGTGACAATGAAAGCCTGCTTCTTCCATAGCAATGATATTGCTAATTTGACCCCTTATCTTGTGTGTGCCACATAAGGCCGGTGGGACCGAGGGAATGAAGTTAGTTCTCGGTGATAATTCTCAAACTTTCCAAAGGAAGGTCCCTTTTAGGCTTCAGTTGCATAATCCGATCCGTGGCGATGATAAAACTCTCCCATGAGGAAGTATTGGCTATGATGCTGTGGTATGCGTAGCAGCTTTGTGCAGGTTTTTTCATTTTCGTAAGAAAAAAACAAGTTGCATATTACAAGAAAGAAATAGGTCAAAGCCAAAGACTAGCAAATTTTAGCAGGAATTTGAATAATTATATGTGTTTCTTTTTTAGATGGTCAACCATCAGTACAAGTATTTGATAAAACTCTCCAAATAAAGCAGATGCATGTGTTGGAAACTCTGGATCTTTTGATTGCCCGAACAGACAAAGGTAGGAGAGGTCACTGTTCGTTGATTCTCATATGAATATGGCTGGTGCTGGGTAGTACGTCGCATGAGGCAGTCGTGTCTAATAGTGGCAAGTCTATTAGATGCCTCATTTAGACTAAGGGAGCACGTGCAGCAACTGCAGCTATTTTTTAAAAGGTTGGCGAGGGGAAATCTCTAAGTCCTCATTCGTGCTTCCTTCAAGGCAAGCCTGAACCTGGTCATATCGTCTTTCTTCAGCCACTGCAGGAACTCAGCACTCTTTGGAAATCTCCTTGACTGAATTATATGATTTTTAAGTTGTGCAAAAATGTGGGGGAAATTACTTACGCTGTCATTGTTTTACCAAATGTGTTTTATTGGTATTTATTCTGTTAACTGTTACCACATCCTAGTGCTATAGAATGGATTTTCTTGAAGGTTCTGGTATAAAAGAACTTACATGTTGTTTGGACTGACAATGTTTCCTTTTTTGCCTCATTTGGAAGCGTTAAATGTTCATAAAATGTGCACTTTTTCAATGAGGTGCTTTTAACTCAATAGTCTGTGATTGGATTTCACAAAGTGAAAATACACGAAGCAAGAACAGGATCTTTATATGTAACACAGAAAAAAAAAGAATTATAAATATGATTGGTTTATTGTTTTTTACCACATTATGTCTGTTTGCTCAATATTGGCTGAAGTTACAAGGGTGCAAGGGTTTACAAGGGTAAAACATTGTTCCTTTGGTATCACTGGGAGTTGCCCAATTTGGCTGCACCTGATGAAGTTCACCCTGGGACCTTGCAGAAAACTGGCTCAAACTGCATGAAAGCCATTTGCAGTTCTCTCTCAAGACACCTGAAGGGTGGGTGACATTTCTGAAGATCTGAAAAGCTCAGTTTGTGAAGCTTCTAGAAAAGATGATTACATTTAATTGTCAAAACATTGTACTGTTTGGTTAAACCTGAAGAGAGAGATGTAAGCAGGCATTTTGGGGTAACAGAACAAGGTATTACTAGCGTCAATTCATGACACTTCAAACATAGTCTGATAGCATACTTAATTTTTCCGGCCATACCAGCTAGTCTCGTAAAAGAGTCCGTCTTTGTCAGAAAATCTTGCCTTGTTTTCATGATAGGAAACTACTCTTAAGTCGCTTATTTCCCAACTACAAGTAGTAGTGCCTCATTTGTTTATTTGTTTTAAATTTAGCGGTTATAGATTCCACTCATATCTATCATAGTGGGAAACACTAAGATTATTTTTGCAGTTGGAATATGCCTTGAACCTAACTTGCCTACCTTTGAAGAACTAATAAGCAAAACCAGTCTGCATCCTAAAGGGTTTCAAACTCTGTTAAGGATCCAGTTATCAGCTGCTCAGCTGGATGGTTCCAGCTTTTAAAGTTAACCCTTTTCCTTGCCTGGTAGTTTATTATATTTTCTCTGTCTTGGAAAATTTTGTGTATTTGCAAATTAGCATACATTTCACTGTTTTGAAGCTCTTATATCATTCTTTGTTGCAGCACCACTCAAGGGGAAACTCAGCTACTTAACTGAAGGGATTGGTTACTAGAATTGTAAAGCCTGGGGAGTTCATAAGCAGTCCTGTATGACGCTGGGTCACGTCCCCAAAGAAGCAGTATGCTTTGTTTATCTTTGCTCTGTTTGTTAGGTGCTGCTTCTCTTCAGAAGTATTAATTTCAAAGTACCACCATCTTTTTTTAACTTCTTGTTTCCTGGCTCTCTTTATGCTTCAGGGAAAGACTCTCGTCTCCTTGTCTTCAGACTCAGTGCTGTCCGAAAAGATATAGAAACAAAGCAGATGATAAGGAGCAAATATGACTGCAAAGAAAATAAACTGGAGAGAACAAAAGGTGATTTTACTATCCTGTGTTAAAAACATCCACTGTGGTATGATGCCTGTAGTTGCCAGGGGGTTTATTAGCTCCCTTGAGGCAGTCATAGGTGTTCACCTTTGTTTTTTTTTTCCTCTGGACAGTCATTTCAAATTTCTTTAAGCTTATATGTGAAGGTAAGTCTGGTATAGTCCAGCATGACGTTTTAGAACTTTGTAAATACCATGTTACTTGACAATTACTGCTGATTAAGAGCTCTAGAGAAAAACAGATAATGTTGCTTTCAGGATTGAGGAGTATGAGAAGAATTATGCAGGGATATGGGACTGAAATAAAGGGTATTTTAAGGTGGAGGAACACTGGTAAATCTCCTTTAAATAGTAGTACTTAGATTAGTTTTGGTGTTGCTGATTATTTTAGTAGACATAAACGTTTTCTGGTCTTCAGAAGCAAACTGCTTGGGAAAGCTAGAACCTGCAGAATAGTGAAAACCCATGTATTTAGTCTTTACTTGCAAAAGGAGTAAGGGGAAAAATAGATTTCAAAAGAGTCATAGCCTTTTGTCTGTTTCTAGAAGTTAATGTTATCCTATTGGGAGGTTTGTAATTCTGTGTTGCGAAGTCATGCATCAGAGCCCCATTGTACTAATCATCATACAAATACAGAACAAAGAAAAGTAGACCCAGCCCCAAACACTTAAAATTTAGAGCATTGTTTCCTCAGGCTGCCATTTGTATGCCATTAATACTCACCATGGCAGTGAACTGAGGATCGTTGTGGCTATTCGGAACAAACTACTTCTCGTCACAAAGAAATATAACCCATGCAACAGTTTAACCAGCAGCTCTCTGCTATCGTCATCTGAATCTCCAGTAGAGGAGTTCCAGTACATCCGGGTATGTGTAATCTAATCACTAATTACTATAACAGACTGGGCAGCACCCAGCTAGGGGGGGGTGGGAAAGACAAAGAGCATGCATTTTTATCTTCCTGAACCTCCAGACAAATAAAAGTGAGAAGCCATATGATGGAGTTCCATCATATATATGCCAAAGAAATCTTTCAGATTGTTTTAATTAAGTTTCTGCTTGTTCTTTATTGTGTTTATGTGCTTAGAGCACATTCCTTTATATTCATGAAGTACCTGCAGCAACCACAGTAGGAGCTTGAAAAAGAGAATAATTCTATTATTTACGTTGTAGGAAATATGCCTTTCTGACCCTCCAGTGGTTATGACGCTGGTGGATGGTCCTACTGGAGACAGTGACAATATGATCTGTGTGGCATATCGGCATCAGTTTGATTTAGTTAATGAGAGTACTGGGGAGTCCTATAGATTGCATCATGTTGAAACAAACAAGGTAATTTTTCATCATTGAAACTATTTTCTTGCAGAACCACACTGAACGTAATTTCTTGCTGACTCAGTGCATCCTATGCTGACCTCCTGGGAGTGTAATTTGTGGAGATCCTCATCTCTCTTATTTTTCACTGCTATAACCTCTGTTTTAGGGCACCTGATATTTGTTGCTTTTGGGATAGGTGGTAATAATCACTCCCAATAGAAGTAGTTATAAGATATGACACGTTATGAAAGAGACTGTGTTTCAGGCTCTGGAATATCACTGTCAGCATAAGTTCATGTTCCTCCTTTCTTAGTCTGTAGTTTGCTTTTTGCTTTTTTTATGTTCTCTCTCAGTGTTTTATTGTTTAAGAAATTGCAGCAAAATAACTTCAGTTCTTGGCCACCAGTTATCTCATTCAGATTTGCCTATTTGCATATACTAAAGCTAAAATATTTACACATAGCTTTTAGTTCAATTTAAGAAACTGCTGCCCAGTCAACTAATAAATTAATTGAATCTTTCTAACTAGGAAACATAGGGTTGGGATTTAAGAAAATGTCCTGATTTTCAGAAAGAGCTCCAGTATTTCCCGCTGCTGGGGAGATAATGATCTTCAGCATCTCTGAAAATCAGATCATTTTAATTGTTTCTAAATAAGGATGTGGATGTATAGCTTTAGACAAAAAAAAAGGAAAATTTTGCACAGTTAATCTTTTTTGTTGTTGTTTTAAACTGACTCATTTCCTCATAATGAGATAAGAGACTACTCTTTACATTTGATTGTTCTTGTTGATATGTTATTTTCTTTTTAAGTCATCTATATTTTTATTCAGATCTGATGATGAAGAGGTTTGGTACCTCTAGCATGGGGTAGACAGTGTAAGATGGAAATCTGTCTTACCCTGGATGAGGAGGAACTACAAGTAAAGAACGGGGATGGAGAAATATACCAGCAACACCACCCCCCATTCTTTTTCTCCCCAGGAATCCTTATTTTCTTTGAAAACACAAAGCAGACAATTAATATGAGCTGACCAGTGATTTTTGTGATGTTGAAATGGGACACCAAATCATTTCCATGGGTAACAGAGCAGAAGTGGATTTCAGTCACTATAAAGGATGGGTCAAAATGCATTTGGTATAGAAATATAAACTTCCAATTCTGTTTAACAGTTCTTGACCTATACAGTAATCTTAACTCAAGAGGTGAACATCTAGCTTATTGTACAAAGGAAAGTCAAAGAACCACTGTTCATGGAATTGGTCTCCAAGCCCTCTCCCTGCCCAAGTAGTAAATGTTGTGGTCTGGGAAGCATTTGTCTAATGTAATCTTACGTATTTCACTAGTAAGGTCTTATTTCCTGAACTGGTGCCCTACTTCTTATGGCTGGTTTGGGTTTTTTAATCTAAATGTAAAAGACAAATACAGAGTTGAAATATAAGAATTTATGTAGCCTATGCTATGTGAAAAATACTGTGGTTTATCCAGCATTGGTTCTCAGTTTCTAAATGTAGTGTATTCAGTAATCCTTAAGTACATCCCTATCGACCTCTGTAAGTGTTAGTGGTTTTGAACCAGTAGTTGGTGCATCTGATCTTTCTGCTAGTCATGATATCACAGAATCACAGAATGGTAGGGGTTGGAAGGGATGTCTGGAGATCATCTAGTTCAACCCCCTGCCAGAGCAGGTACACCTGGAGTAGGTTGCACAGGATGGCATCCAGGTGGGTTTGGAATGTCTCCAGAGTCAGAGACTCCACAACCTCTCTGGGCAGCCTGTTCCAGTGCTCTGCCACTCTCAAGGTAAAGAAGTTGCTCCTCACATTAAGATGGAACTTCCTGTGTTCAAGTTTGTGCCTGTTACGTCTTGTCCTGTCACTGGGCACCACTGAAAAAAGACTGGTGCCATCCTCCTGGCACCCTCCCTTTAAGTATTTGTAAGCATTGATAAGATTCCCCCTCAGTCTTCTCCAGACTAAAAAGCCCCAAGTCCCTCAGCCTTTCCTCATAAGAAAGATGTTCCAGTCCCCTAATCATCTTTGTAGCCCTTTGCTGCACCCTCTCCAGCAGTTCCCTGTCCTTGAACTGGGGAGCCCAGAACTGGACACAGTACTCCAGGTGTGGCCTTACCAGGGCAGAGTAGAGGGAGAGGATGACCTCCCTCGGTCTGCTGGCCACACTCTTCTTGATGCACCCCAGGATGCCATTGGCCTTCTTGGCCACAAAGGCACATTGCTGGCTCATGGTCATCCTATTGTCCACCAGGATTGCCAGGTCCCTTTCCACAGAGCTGCTCTCCAGCAGGTCAGCCCCTAACCAGTACTGCTGCATGGGGTTATTCCACCCCAGATACAGTACCCTACACTTGCATTTATTGAATTTCATAAGGTTTCTCTCCGCCCAACTCTCCAGCCTGTCCAGGTCACGCTGTATGGTGGCACAGCCTTCCAGTGTGTCAGCCACTCCTCCCAGTTTTGTGTCATCAGCAAACTTGCTGATGGTACACTCTATCCCTTCATCCAGGTCATTGATGAATATATTGAACAGGACTGGACCCAGTACTGACCCCTGGGGAACACCCCTTGTTATTGACCTCCAACCAGACTCTGCACCACTAACCACAACCCTCTGAACTCTGTCTGCCAGCCACTGTTCATTCCACCGCGCTGTCCATTCATCTAACCCACACTTCCCAAGCTTGCATATGAGGATGATGTGGGAGATGGTGTCAAAAGCCTTGCTGAAGTCAAGGTAGTCAACATCCACTGCCCTCCCCTCATCTATCCATTCAGTCATGCCATCATAGAAGGCTATTAGATTAGTCAGACATGACTTCCCCTTGGTGAATCCATGCTGACTACTTCTGATAACCTTTTCTTCCAGATGCTTTGAGATGACACTCAGAACAAGCTGTTCCATCATCTTTCCAGGGGTGGAGGTGAGGCTGACTGGCCTGTAGTTTCCCGGGTCATCCTTCTTGCCCTTTTTGAAGACTGGAGTGACATTGGCTTTCCTCCAGTCCTCAGGAACCTTGCCTATTCTACAGGACCTTTCAAAGATGATGGAGAGCAGCCCAGCAATGACTTCTGCCAGCTCCCTCAGCACTTGCAGGTGCATCCCATCAGGACCCATGGACTTGTGGAAACCCAGTTTACTTAATCGATCTCTAACTTGATCCTCATCAACCAAGGGGAAGTCTTCCTTCTTCCAGACTTCCTCTGTTACCTGCAAAGTCGGGGACTCCCAAGGGCTGGCCCAAGCAGTAAAGACTGAAGCAAAGAAGGCATTCAGCAACTCCACCTTCTCTGCATCATCTGTCACCACGGCACCTGTCTCGTTCAACTTTGGGCCCACATTTTCCCTAGTTTTCCTTTTGCCTAGGATGTACTTGAAGAAACCCTTCCTGTTGACCTTGACATCCCTTGCCAGATTTAATTCCAAGGCGGCCTTGGCTTTCCTCGTTACATCCCTGCATACTCTGACAGCATTCTTGTACTCTTCCCAAGTGGTTGGTCCCTTCTCCCATGTACTGTAAACCTCCTTCTTTCACTTGAGCTTTTTTAGAAGCTCCGTGCTCAACCATGCAGGTCTCCTGCTTCCCTTGCCTGATTTCTTGCTCATATGCAATGGAGCTTTTAAAATTTCACTTTTTGAAAAGAATTATTATTTTTAGCATATCATATTGATTCACAGCTGCCCTGAAATCGCCCCATTTCCGAACATTTATATTGCCAAATAAGTTATGTAAGTTTTTACTGCTTTATATGCTGTGTGGTATTGAATATTCAGTACTGTACAGAATTGAATACAAAAGAAATTGATTTTCATCCTGAGAGCATCCTGAAAATAATTCATGAAAGAGGCTGCATTTGAAAAATTACTTCCCCTCCCCCTCTTTTTTTTCTTTTATCTGTAGATGTGCACTCCCCCAACCGATTGTATTCCTTGTTAGTCAAAACCTGGTTGTAATAACCTCAGTATCCTCTGCCTGTTCATTACCCTTTTCCATTGTCATTGCAGGTTAATTTTGTTGCAGCTATTGATGTATATGAAGATGGTGAAGCTGGTCTACTGTTGTGTTATAACTGTAAGTATTTAGGGAAGACCAAAAATGGTAATACCTCAATCTGCATATGTAATTCTTTTTTCATTGGTGTCTGTGATATCCCGTGCATGTATCAGTCCTTGAAGAACATAAACTGTGTTAGCATGTTGCTGCTTGAAGGGCAGTTCTTACTGACAGAGAGGTACAGTTCTGCTGACACTGCTTTCTGAATTTTTCTTGCCTATTCCTCTATCCATAGACAAGCTAAGGAACTGATAACTGTTGAAACAGAGTAATACTTTGTGAAATATGACAACTTATTAAAATGTAGGTCTTTTGATCTTTCAAATGCTGTGTTCACAGAGGAAGCACATTTCCCTTATCTGTTTAGGTATAGAGGGACTTCTACATAAATGTTTGATTATGTATATAATGCCCACACTCCTGCAAAATCTGCCTATAAAGTTGGTTTTCGTCACTTGCAGTGTAAGGTGATGGATGCTTCCTTTTTGTTACAGATGTTTGCCAATACAGAAAGGTATATCCTTTCAATGGAGGTTGTCCACTGATCCAGCCATCAGCTTATGACTTCCACTTCAGCTGGAATCAAGTTCCTTATGCTGTCGGTAAGAAAGTATCTCTTTTTACTAGATAGCTGTTTTTTTCATTACCATTTAGGCTTCCACTTGGCTGTTAGTGGAATTACAGTGTGCGTGCTAGGAATAAGCAAGTTACATTCATGATGCGATTTTAGCTAAGTTTCTGCAAATGACAATTTTTAAAAGTGGAGCCTTGGTGCCAAGTTCTTCCTTCTTCGCTGAACTTTTTTTCCTTTCTCTACGTTCTGCCAGACATGGAGAGTGAAGTTTTCTTCAGGCTTGATGTAGTTCAGTGTCCATCAGTATGTTAGACAACCCTTTTTATAGGAAAGAGACATGCCAGAAGAGGTCAGATACTCAAGAACAGTTTTTATGGAGCATCCAAGAAACGTTTACATTAACCATTTTTCCTTGCCAAATAATTTTTGTTTCATTGCAGTCTGTGCTTTTCCTTATATCCTTGCCTTCACTACTGATTCCATTGAGATCCGATTAGTGGTGAATGGGAACTTAGTCCACACAGCGGTTGTGCCTGAGCTTCAACTTGTAGCATCAAGGGTAAGACACAGGAAAATCACGTTTGACTGTTTCTGTGATATGTTGGGATCTAATTCACGTAAGAAGTTGTAGCCAAAAACCAAACAAACCAAAACTGAAATATGTGCTACTTGATCTGTGGTAACTGTTCGTCTGTGTGCTCTTAGTTTATATCAAGTATAAAGAGAATTAGAATTGATTTCACTGTCCTTTATTGCTCACACTAATGCAGATCTGAGATATATCACTGTTTATGGGGCAAATGCTATCCTCAACATAACAGATGTTCCCTCCGCTTTCCATGACCAACCCTAGTTCACTTAGCAGCAATACAGCAATAGTGGCAATAGGACATAGTGGACAAACATTTGAGTAAGTCTTGCTGTACTAATGATAACTTATTTGTCGTTTCAGTCAGATATTTATTTTAAAGCTACAGCTGCAGTAAGTGGATCATCTGACAGCAGCTCTAAGGAAATGAGTTCGAGGAGTTCTCCTCAAACACCAACAGCTTATGAAATGCCAGAATGTGCTCCTTCTTCTCTAGAAGGTAACATGGTTTCCAGGCAGCTTGAATAATGATCTGTGATCATTCCAGCAGCTGTCACATCTAAGTGCAGCTGATCTTTAGTACAATGAAATTGATCGGGTAAAAGATTTTGAATTCCTAGGTGAGAGTCTGGAAAATAGAGGTTTTCTATTTATCCACAGATATGAAGCACCTGAGCTTTTGCCCCACAGTATCTCTTCCGATTGCATGGTAGCACTGTTTTGAAGAAATCATTTCTGTAGGACGGGAGGAATTAAGCTTCAGTAGCTTGATGAATCTTTGGCAATATGCAAAAAGAGGTATAAAATTGTGGGAAAACTTAAGATTTCATGTATACCATTCCTTTCGTTTAAGAAAAGCTAAACCGCCACAGGATGGTTAAAGCTCTTTTGCGAACCAAAAGTAAGAAGCTCTACCCTCAAAAGAGTTTGCATAGTCAATTTAGTGTAACGTGATCTGTGAACAATCAGTCTATAAGGGAACAATAATGGATAAACAAGGGAACATGAACTAGATAATGCAAGATGTATGTATATCTTCCTCAAATCTGCTGCTGCACTGTTGGCAGAAAGGGAAAGGAGGAATCACAACTTCAGTTTTTAAAAAGCAGTGCTATTTGGTGGTAAGTTGTTGTTTTTTTTCCTAGGAATTAGGAAAATACGTGGTATTTTATGTCACCTAAGAAGAGGAGCCATAATTTAAACCACTTGGGATCCAGGCTCCAATATACTTGCAACATATTCAAATACAAGGGGAATACTGCGCAGAGTGCAGAGTCACAGTGTAATAGTCAGAATACCAGCTTCAGGACATGTAAATTTACTTCCTGGTTCCACTGCTGATTCATCATATTGCCAAGAGTCAATTTTTTTCTCTCCAAGTCAAATGCAAGTCTGCAAAATGTGTTTGCATTTCTTCCTCCTCCTAGCCTGCTTATATTGAAAGATCTCTGGGGCAAGGAAGATCTTTTGTTATTTGGGTTAAAAAGCACACAGCATGATGAGTATAACTTTTCTGTATAACTTTTTGTTTGGAAATATTAAGAAATTATTCTATTCTGAAAGTGTAACATTCTTTTTTTCCTTCTGTGTTTCAGGTGAAGTTCCGTGCAAAAACCTGTACAAAATTCCCCTCAGTAATCTGGTTGGGCGAAGCATTGAACGACCTCTGAAGTCACCTTTGGCTCCCAAGGTCATCACTACTACAACATCCAGTGGCATTGCCTCTCTTCCAGTTACTCATTCGCTATCCTTGTCTCGTATGGAAATTAAAGAAATTGCAAGCAGAACACGTAAAGAGTTGCTTGGTAAACTCTTCTCATTCCTCAGTGTACATATCAATTGCCAAGTGTGTAATGTCTAATCTTGGGACCATCACAGTCAGATTTGCAGCATGCAACCAGTATTCATAAATAAGTAGTATAAACAAACAAATGAAACTGTGAGAAAACATGATTTGCAAATAGTCTAGCCAGCGTCTGATCATGTATAAAGTGACCACATGCTAACCCAGGCAGAAACTGGTTAATAATGGAAACCAGCAACAGCTACCTTAACATTTTCATGAATGCTTTATTTTCTGTTGAGAGTATTAAGTCTTTTATTCCTTTATTGAGGCCTCTTGGATGAGCCTATACCCAAGACAGAAAGTGCACAGAAGCAAAAAAAGGTTCCTCGAAGACAGTCAGACCCCAAGCAGGGAGCAGTAAGATCAACTAGCAGTGACAGGTAAATATAGTGTCTTTTAGAAAAGAACCTAAGTTAGATTGTAAATGTTTTCAGAACTGATTGTTTTTCAACCTGTTCATGCATATCTCAGTTGGCCCACAGCTGACTGAGACCTTTGTATACCAATGTGAATTTCATGCTAGCGTGTGTGTGTTGGAATATTTGAATACTATAAGTACTGAAACAATTATACTTTTTGCTAAAGATATGTTAATGAGCAAAGCAAGACTAAATGGTATTTTGTGGGGACCTGCTGCAGTTGAGCCTGTCATTACAATATGGACTACTAGATCTGCACTGTGCAGGCTTGCTTGCTGTTTTCTTCCTATGCTCTTGTGTTGCTATTTCCAGAATAAATTTTGCAAACTTTGGCTGCGCTTACCTGACCCCACTGCCATTCTCTTGTTTTCACTGATTTCACAATCTCTGTGTTCAGTAGTGGCAGAATTCAGCCAAGATACAGTTAGACTGAGATTAATAAAACAAACAAAAAATCTACTGCAATGTAAAACCATATTTGATTTATTTCACTATTTGGAAATTATTTGGGCAGGGGGCTTCATTAACATGGCATTTTAATGATTTTCAGCAGAGTAAAACAGAGAGAAACTCAGTTCTAATGGTCTTCTCTGTCTTTAGGATAACTTGATTGAACCTAGAAATAGCCATTGATCCTACTTGCCCTGATCTGTGTATTTTTGTAGTAACTTTTGTCTTCCTCTTTACAGGATAATCTCAAGCTCTTTTGAAAGCTATTCTGAAGGATGTCATCTTTCCACTAGTTCAGATCCCAATACTTTAGCAAACAGGGAGGAGAGCTCACCATCTAGCTATCCATTTCAGCTGATTTCTTTATATGATGAAGACATCATTGACTTGAAGTGAAGACAGTCTTAAAACCTTTCTTCCTTACTTCACATTTTCTTACAACTCTGTGAGCTCTATGGAAATGTCACAAACACTGCTTCTAGTGGTAAAATGTGGCTGGAAGTATTGGTGATTAATCTTTATAGAACCCATGTTGTTCTGGCTAGCTCAGCCTGATTTGGTGATGCTTATATCTTTGACATAGGTATGTTTTCTTTTCTCAGTTAATGAACCGTTACTTTTTGTGGCATTCTAAGAGTAGGTAATCAATGAAAGATTTAGGCTGAAACGAAACTAAATAAAAAGTATTACTTGTTCTGAGCTTCTTATAATTTGAAGTACCCAAACAACATTCAGCTAAGTTAATAGCTGTTATTACTATCATGAGTTGTTTTACAACAGTGTTGGTCATGTGGGAAGAGGAATTTTATAACATAAATCACTCCTTTTGGTTTTTCAGTCTTTAAAAAAACAAACAAAACAAAACAACAAGGCTTGCAGGCAAGGTCTTTCCAAACATTGCAGTCTGTCCTTGAAATGATGCAGCTGTGGTATGTTCACTGAAGTATCAAGGATATTCTGTAAAGATCAGGTAAGATATGAAGATGCTGCTTTCTTTGCTTTGGCCTGTCCATGCACTTTTTTTAGAGAAACTTGAAAACTGTTTTGGCATTAAGAATCCTTGAGCAGAGAGACTTTTTGTAGAAAATATACTTTCAAAATATTCCTTAAGTATTGGAAGTGAAAGAAAAAACCAACAAAACAAACAACTGTATTTCTCCATCTACTGGAAAACTGTTATTGTAGCACACCTACAGATTTTCCCATTATAGGCAAAAGAGCCAACCCCTGGTTTTCTTCCTGACTACAGAGATTCCTATGCGGGTATCGGCATTAGCTGTTGTCTGCTCTTGCATCAACAGTGTAAGTCATTATTCCAGATAATCATATTTTTCTAACTGGATCCAGACTGAAATTTCACTGCTAAGAAGCCAGTTTTCTATGATGAAATAGTCATCTTAGATCTTTTGTTATATTAAAAGACAGGGTTTCATGTTTAAAGCTTGATTATTTTTTAACCCTTTCCTCAATGCCAAAAATAAATTTTAAACAGTATTTTGAAAAGGTTTTGTTTTGTTTGGGTTTGTTTTGTTTCATGAAAACGTGATGCTTCCAGGCTTTGACGATTTTAGCTTTATTGGCAAGTATTTCTTGTTCTATATGTAGAAATACTTCTGTATCCTTGAATTTATTTTGTAATACCATTCATGTTTCATGATTTCACTTTCTGTCCAAGTATGACCATCTGGAGATGTGTGCCTTTTGCTTCGGTCTGTCTGAATGTAAAACTGTTTTTGCAAAGTGTTTTTTGCCCAATTTATCGTATATAATACACCTAAGGAAAAATGCAAGGCCTTATCTGAAAGGATCATTTCTTAATCTCAACTGAAGTGGCTGATTAAAGAAAGAAGCAATATTTTCAACAATAATTAATCCAGGAGCAGAAGCAGTACTAACTAGTGGCTACTATTGTTTTAGTATTTTTGCACCCACAGATGTGTGGCAATGAACCTTAATAAGCATTTAAAAGGAAGTGCCAGCTCAAAGTCTTTGCAAGAGCTTGTAATACTTTTTGAGAATGTTATTTCTAGAGATTGTGTTAGTTTACCCTGTCCTATTTATCTGGGCAGCTAAGGTTTAAAAAAATCAATCTGAAAGTATCATGTGGTGCTTATTCTCCTGGAAGTTGTAAACACTTCTGTGGACTTACCGAACGCACTTTAGGGAACACTGCTTGCACTTAGATATTTTTGGAAAGCAAAAGCACCACCTTTTTCCATAAACAGATTTCTCGATATAGTATTTCGTTTCGGTTATGTGGGTGTTTTTGAAGACTGTACCAGTGTGTTGCAAAACTGGAGCTTTAGTTAAAATACAATTTTAACGGGAAACATTGCTTTCCACTGTTAGGATATCAGATTTTAAATATACTGCAGATGTTCACTTGTGCTATTCTAGCATGATTTAACATGAATAAACCGTAGTTCGATAGCAACTGAAGCAATATATGGAGATTTTAAAACTTGTTTTGAAGAACATGAACAAACACATATTTAGGTATCCTTAAAGACAAGCCTTAGAGATGGAGCATTAGTGAAATCAAGGAGAATGAGGAAAGCTTGACCACTGTCTGTGATTGGACGGGGTTTGGAGCAACCTGGTCTAGTGGGAGGTGTCCTTGCCCATGGCAGGTAGGTGGAACTAGATGATCTTTAAGGTCCCTTCCAACCCAAACCATTCTAGGATTCTATGGCAGGCAAGGATGCATATAGATAGGGCATTTGCATCATAACCAAGACTCGATGGTAAAAAGGGGGGCCATAAAGCAAGAGTTACTTCCTTTAACCAGAATCACAGCAGTGGCTATAAAGTATTGCCATAAAGTAAGAGAGTGTATGAGTGAGACAACCTTCAATGGTCTGCCTGTAAGATCATGGCATTGATGACATCTAGCAAATACTAACAAACACCAAAAGGACTGTAAGCAGTCCAGATTAAATTTGATTGCTTAAGCTAGACAAAACCAGATCGGACTAGCTTCACGGTACTTCTCTGGAACAGAATGTTGGTATAGTTCAATGATGGAAGCCCAGCAACTGCTTCTCCCACACTCCCACCTGAATTTTATGCTGTGGCTTGACTTAATGGGTCAGGTGCAAGCTGTTACACAGATCACAATGGAAACTACCAGACCTAACAGACTACTGCTCGTATAGGAAAGGAAGGATCTGAACCTTGGAAAAGAATTACCTGTCTTCATTACTAATGTATGCAGTAAGTGCCTTAACAAGGCTGCCACTTCTTGAGTTTTTGCTTCTGTAATTAATCAGCGTGCCTTGCAGGGATCTAGGGATAATATCAGACCTAGCAGAAGAAGTTGAGAGGGATCAGGCAACATTAGTTTGGTTTATATGACACCTAGAGATGGTAGCTGAGGCTTTAGGGTCATGTATATCTAGATTACTACCTACTTACTGTATGAGAGCAGTCCAGAGTATAGGTAGAAGGCAGAGAACATGGTAATAATGTTCCAATTTTGTTTGACACAAGCCACAAGAACCAAATTCTATGAAGGTCTTTATCACATTTGTTGTATAAAAAAAAATATCCCACAATAATGTGAAATTGCTGGCACAACTGGGCAAATATCCACTGTACAACGACGTGGTTTCTCTGGGCTCTCAGCAGTCTCATCAGACCGCCATGAGTTCCATGCCGCTTAGTGTGATGAGTTGGCACCCTCTGAACTAGCTTCCAGCCACTGTTTCAAAATATTGTCTTCGATCCATACCATTCAGACTGCTAATTAAAATCAAAACAAAAGCCAGCTGGCGGCATTGATGCAGCTCTTGTGCATCATTTATAAAGGGCAAGGTTTTTATACATCTATGCAACCTCTCCTAGTTCAGACTGCTGTCAGATGACAAGGCTTGTTGGAAGGCTACTGGGATGGACATTCACTCCAGCCTTAGAGCCATGTTGGTTCCCTTCTGCTTTTCCAGCATGTGCATGTATCTACTCATTAAAACTTAGAAAGTAGTCTTGGGCACAAATTGTAGTCATGTCCAACCTTCCTACTTTCACATTTTATGTCAAAGCTGCCTTTAGCCTGCATTCCAGGTGTTGGCTGATCTCATGGATGAGAGAAAAGATAATCTTTGAAGGAGATTTGAGGAGGCAGGGCTCTTAACCCCTTTGGGCTAATGGTATTGTCACCACTTCAGCACTGTGCCTTAGTCTGACTAAATTATAGGGATGTCACTTACTTTGGTGCAAGCATTAGACTGTACAGGCAGTTAATTTAGAATGTACTTGTGCCTCCTCACCAGCATGGGTAATGATGCATGGAATCACAGAATAATTGAGTTTGGAAGGGACCACTGCAGATCATTTAGCCCAGTACCCACACCCACGCACCTCCATTCGAAACAGCATCAGTGTCAGGTTGTTCAGTGCCATGTCCTTGCATTTTGTCTGTCCAAAATGAGGGTGCAACATTTTGAGCTATCTTTCTCCTGCATTTCCATTACAGCATGCATATAAACCAGCATTACAGCTTTGAAGTGTGACTAGGACTCAAGAGCCCGAGACACACAAAGTTAATTCTTTCACACACATACTATGCAGCTCGCATGGCTGAGGCTTTGACGCACCCTTCCCAAGGCCTGTAGAGTTTGGGCTTTAGGAACTGTTGCAGACCAACAGTCATTTTTGTCCAGCTTGTACTTCTAGTGGCAATGCAGTACACATATTTTATAACTGTTTGAAAGTAACAAAACTCTTCCTTCTAAGGAGAGATAAAGACCCTCATGCAGTTTGAAAGGGCTAGGTGCTATTTATGGTAGCGAGAGATTTGGACTCCAGGTGGAACAGTGTATGGATACCTTCAGTTTCTTGGTTTGCGAGGAACAAGTAGGGCCTGTTCTGATCACAGTCCTTTCCTGGTTTGGGGCTGGGGTGGTTTTTTTTTGTTTTGGTTGGTTGGGTTGGGTTCTTGGGGTTTGGGGCTGGGGTGGGCTTTTGTTTGGTGGTTGAGCTTTTTCTGTTGGTTTTGGTTTTTGCAATTCATACCATACAGGATGCAAGTGGCACCCACAATGAATAGCAGGTTTGCTCTCAGCCTTAGCTTTCATGTGACTTTTTCTATACACGTGCAAACATTTGTAATTGACTGGTAGATTCGAAGTAAAATGATATATTTTTCTTTAGTACTAGGCCAAGTCACCTGAATATTTAAACAGGTCTTAATGGGGCAGAGGACAGGTGAAATGTAACACTATTTCATAACCAGTTACATATGGTCAAAGTTGCTTCTCCTGACATTTATTTTCTGCTGTTCTGTGTGTATATTTGTGTATATTTGACCAAGTCACAGATTCAAGCTCATGCATGTTTTTCTAAAGGTGTAGCGCCATAACTTGTGCTTTCAGATGCAGCAGCTCTCACAGAGCTGTTGGCTTCATCTGCATTTGAGATATATAATCCTTTTGCTTTGGATGTTTTTTAATATATATACATATGTATGTATATACATATATATGTGTGTATATTTGTAAATTCTACCACAAGGTTTAAAGGATTAAAAGTCCTAAGCATATATAGGAATCTGAAGTAATGTGATTTGTCAAGGGCGGGGGAGGGGGTAAAGCCCATCAGCAAGTGATTAGGTATTTCAGAATCACTCTTGTTGCCGTGTGAAAATGAGTACCATGCTATTGTCATTAACAATTTCACGTCATGGTTCATATGCACAGTGCTTGCTAATTCTGTTAAAGCAGTATGTTCTCACATAGGCTCTATTTTGGAGAGGAATAAATTAAACCCTGAGAACCTAGTATTAACCACAGGGGAAAGCTCATGTGACAGTATGCAGCAAGCATCTGTACTTGCATGCAGGTTAGAAAGTATTTTTACCCTTACTAGTTGAGCACAGCAACTTCACCAGGCTGTATACTGCCCCGCTGCTTCACTTTGTTGCTGACCTGCAACTGACCACGTCCTGCTTGCTACTGGAAACCATGATATTTGCACATGATTTGAAGACATAATTTAAGAGATTCTTTTCTGCATATTTATTTATAGCTCTATTAGGTATTTATCTGGTTGAATGGAAAATGTTATGTCTCTAAAGGTTTATGCAAAAAGCGTTACCAACCTGGAATGTCAGTTTTAACTAAGTCTATGAATGTTAGCAGACTGCTTTGTAATTTAATAGTTGCATATTGCTAAGACTGTTGCTACGTTTGTGATCAAAAATTCTTTATCTACCACTTGTCTTAAATGCCAATGTATTACCATTGTTTTTAAATGTCATGTGACAGTGTGTATGGTTTGTGTTTTAGACGTGACATCCAAATAGAAACAGTCCTATCGCAGCTGGAACTGTTTTAAGTGCCATTTATCACCTTTGGGAAGGAATAACAGATGATTTATTCCTTCATATATAATAAATCATAAATTTGACCTCAGTTCGTTCTTTCACGCATCCAGAACTAATGGCTTTCCCAAATTTGGTTCATCAGACAAGAAATTAAAAAGACAGGAGATAGTACACTATTGCAGACAGTTCTGGATTACTGTTTCCATTTGAGTTCTCTAGAACTTTTGTTTCAGAGATGTCATTCATTTAAGTGCTATATCATACCTGTGAGATTAGCATTTGTGTCCTAAGCATTGCCCAACTTTGACAAGAACTATAATCCAGCATTGGTTTGTGTTTCCAGGCATCTTTTAGACTTTCAGAGACCTGTTCCAGTTGGAGATCTTTACCCCTTACGTTAACACTACAAAAGATAGTTTTTCTCTTCTTCTGGCTAAGAGTATATTCTCGCTGTCTCCAAGACCTTGTAATTCCTTTTGAAAAAGCAGTGTTCTTCTCTGAATTCTAAAATACATTCTCCCAAGAGCTACAACCCTTCTTGTGATTTAAATGCATTCTCCCAAGAGCTGCAACCCTTCTTGTGATTTAAGTGCATTCCTAGCCAACTTGACGGCCATAGGAAAAATAATGCCAACTTAACACTAACACCCATGAAAGCCAAGCATTCACCTGCAACTGGGACCAAGACTTATTCCGTGGTCATGCATCCCAGAAATAGTAGCAGCAACACAAAGGTAAAGTACTGCAGTCTGAAATTAACATTAGCCAGGCTACATCATTCATTTTGTCACTGTAGCACATGCCAGAAGGAAAAGGTAAAGTGCAGCAAGGAAATTTAATTTATTTATTTACAAAATTAGATCTTAATTTACATCTTAGAAAAAAAGATACTGGCCAGTATATTTAACATTCTTACTTAGCCATTATAGTCAGCCTGCACCAGGTGAAAAACACACAGGAATCTTAAGAAAAAAACCATGTCCAAGATGCACACAAGGCAGATTTACTAAAGGGAGTATGCAGAAGTGCATGCAGGTATATTTTTGAAAAACAGAATTTGGATTTTACAAAATTCATTGAAATCATTTCATGGCAAATTTAGTAACTAAGATGTTTGCCACATGATGCAGTTTCAATCATAGCACCATAATTCATGATACAAAGGTTTCATACCAATATAAAAAGCCTTAGGCTTAAGATCTTCTGAAGTAGGCCTCAATTTGTTCCAGGGTCTGTCCTTTTGTTTCAGGAACCCAAAAGGCTGTAAAAGTTACATTGAGGCAGCAGAGGGCAGAGAAGAGCCAGAACGTGCCATAGGATGTTAAGAAACCCTGAGGGAGAGGAAACAACAAAAAATGCATTATTACAGCTCACTACTGTACAACTACAGTTGTGTATTGCTAGAGAAGACTGTGGCTCCAGGCTCTCTCAGGAGCATCTTTAATAAATTTCCCCACTGTAAGAAACTTCAGATTGTAATGTATGATGCTTACTATAAAATCATTAAATTCTTTGGTTATCAAGAAGGCCATAACCCAGTTTGTTAACACACAAGCACCACTTGATATGCCTCTAGCTTTAAGGGGGAAGATTTCAGATATGACCAGCCATGGAACAGGACCCCAGCCAAGGGCAAAACCTGCAATTAGAAACAGAAGAGAATAAATGCAAGTTAAGTATATACTATTAATGGGAAGACTGAATGATGCCCAAGTTAGACAAGTAAGGGGGATGCAGTTTTCCCTCTAGATTCTTGGTTGATGCCAGTAAAACAGTACCTCTACCAGAAGGAAAGAGAATAAGTTATTTTAGGGCAGCATGATAAACGCTAGTACATTTTACATCAAATTAATTACAAGAATACTCTTAACAAGATCTTCTTGCCACAAAATCTCTGAGGTGGTAAGCTTAAAAACTGACCTTGTTTCTAACTGCTGCTGCCTTGTACCATCACAGAATTTAGTGTGGATCAGACACTAACAAAGACTTTTTTTTGCACCACTGTACAAGCAGTTTAACCTGAGCAATTACTACTTACTATTAGCACAAGGAGTTATAAATTCATTTTCCAGGGAACAGGCTTAACTAAGTTGCTAGCTTTATCACCAGGGTTGTGAACGCTCAACCCAAGTTTGCATTATACACTGAAAAGGTCTGTGAAAGACATAGCTCATTTCCATTCATGAATAATTCAGCCTGGAGAAGAGAAGGCTCTGGGAAGACCTTATAGCAGCTTTCCAGTATCTGAAGGGCACCTACAAGAAAGCTGGAGAGGGACTTTTTGCAAGGGCATTTAGTGATAGGATGAGGGGTAATGGCTTCAAACTGGAAAAGGGTAGTTTTAGGTTAGAGAACAGGAAGACATTTTTCACTATGAGGGTGGTGAGGCACTGGCCCAGAAGCTGTGGCTGCCCCATCCCTGGAGGTGTTCAAGGCTAGACTGGACGGGGCTTGGAGCAACCTGGTCTAGTGGAAGGTGTCCCTGCCCAGGGCAGGGGGGTGGGACTAGATGGTCTTTAAGGTCCCTCCCAACCTAAACCATTCTATGATTCTATAGGCTTCTATGAATAATGTGACAAAATGGAACAAAATTGGCACATTCATCAAGACATTTGAGTTTTGTGTAATGACTACTTAGAATCCAGTTCCACTTACCAGCAACAAAGAGCCCTAGGCTCACTACTGCAAGCCAGGATATGCTGCTTTCTGTTCCTGGGGATGCTGAATTTAGAGTGAACCATACATCAGGATTTGATGAGTTATTTTGATCTGGAAGGACGATTTTAAAGTAAAGCCCAAACAATGCAGTACTGAGAGCCATGATTATCCCTGAAAAGTAAGCAATAACCAAGTTGTCACTGATTGCCACTTGTGTATTCTTCTGAGAGACAGAACATAGTTGGTCAGCCAAATAGAAGATACGCAGGCCCTCACAGAAGTGTTTCTTAAAAGATACTGTTCTTGGAAATAAACACTGGCCTTGACAAGTGAAAGATGCTAGACAAGCATTCTAAACACTAGCCAAACAATGTATTCTTGACAGCAGTCATTACTACTGAGTGTGCAGCACAACAATTGTAGCAAACAGAAATAGTTTTCTTTAGCACATTTACTTGTAAAGTTAAAATTTTTAACTACAGTCTTGGTATAACTGAACGCCACAATGCGCCATGAAAATAGCAGCAGCCACAGAGAAATTACTTTGAAATAGCCATTTGTTGACAACTTGGGTATGAGACCGTATCATGACATTGAATCTTATTAAGCAGAAAAATTACGACAGTAGTAATAACTGTCTCAGTGACATAGCTATTTCAAAATAAAAACTGGCCTGGTAAGAAGACAAAAAAAAATAGCTGTATGTGATTCCAAAGGGTTCCACCTACAACATGTTAAAGCCTATAGTTCATATTATAAATATAAAGCAAACCACTTAAAAATGCATAAATTGCAATACTTAATTCCCCCAACAGTAAAGACACTTTTTGTTACTATATATAGTAATTTTTCTTACTGAACAAAATTCAGTAACTGTTTTACCAGATATGTAGAGCAGCACTTTTCGTCCAGTTTTATCTATGGTAAGTGCAGCCACAGCAGTGAAACATACTTGTATGGAACCCACAACAACAGAAGCCATTCTGCTGTCCTGAAATAAAATAAGAGGTAGGGAGAATTTGCTCTTTCAGGCTGCTAAGAGGATCACTTATCAAGCATTACAAATGTATTTGTTTCTTGAATCTGAAAGAAGACAAACTATGCCACAAATTAATAGTGGGGGGAGAGAGCATACAGGTCTCTTTATTAACTTTAAAATAAGCCACAACTACTCCCTAGAGTTTCACTTTCTCTGAAACACTGCATTTGCAACTCTAATAGAGAAGATTTATATAGGAAGATGGCTACAATAGGAATTTCTATCAGTATCAAACATACTTCCTGCCTGAAAAAAAAAAAACAGAACGTTCAGGTATGCCACAGTAACACAGTCAAGAGGGTATCTAGAATCCAAATCAAAATAGCCCACTAAAACCCAAACCCTGTTATTTATGACACAGGCAGGATCATTATCAAGTCAGTTTGTTATGTATTTCAGACTTATTATAGCACTGACTAAGCTGAAACTATTATAGACATTTTTCAGTTTGGAAACACACCCTGATTACCTTGAAGTTTGCATCTTCAAAGATAGTTTCTGCATAAAACATAACTGCATTAATGCCTGTTACTTGCTGGAAGAACATCAGAGCCACACCAATAAGAAGTGGCCTGTAGATTGAGGGGTTCTTAAATTCAGAAAGATTCAGTCCCTGTTAAAAAGATTAAGCAATGATTTAGTGAAAAAATTCATCTTTTAATTGAAAAAACAAAACCATCACTAACAAAAAACCTCCTCAGAACATTTCAATCTGTTCAAACTCAGAAAGTTTCCCACCCCTCCTTTAGCAAAACTAACTACCTTAGCAGTAAAAATGTTTACATTTGAAGATATCTGAGAACTGCAGAAAAGCATTTTTCCCCTTTTCTCAGGTTCTAGAGACAGAAATTGACAGTACTTTGTAGAGAAAGTTAACATGAATGAACCTGCAGTTTGCAGAAACTGAACTTCAACGATTAGACCTGCTTATTTAAGCACACATCTCAAAAAACTAGAGAGTTGTCATATAATTAACAAGATCATGAGCCCGACTGCTACTCATGTACAGTGATGGCAGCCAATGGCAATAGCCGTTGCAGCTGAAAGGTAGAGGAAAAAGATTCAAAGAATCTCACTTGCTTCTTGAGTATCATTTGTATGAGGGAACAGGTTTGGACCACCGTTTGTAGAAAAGGCTATTAACTAAGCTTTGGTAAAACCCTTTTAATTACACTATATGCTTTCAGATGTTATCTCTATACAAGAATTTTAAGACTAAATCAGATTCTCATCACCTCCTCCTGAACGCTAGCTTCAATCTGCCTACATTCCAGTGCATGGTCTGCATGTGGTCCCCGCAGAAAGCGCAAAGAAGCTATGGCCTCTGAGCGTTTGTTCTGATTCAGCAGAAATCTTGGTGTTTCAGGCATGAAGGACATGAACAATAGCATTATGCAGGATGGAAAAGAACACAACACTGCCAGCCAGCGCCATTTTAGTATTATTCCTGAGTAACAAAAAGGACAGAAAGAGGACTATGAACATCAATTAGTTGTACAAACAAATTAACATTTATTTTCAACTCTTCGGTGTAGTTCTTTCATTACATGTATTAATTCTTTTTTGTAACCTAGATCCCTAGCCCCAATACCTGCAACATAGGCTCCCAGTATGCCAGTCACCACCATCAACTGAACACAAGAGCCAAGCATACCACGGACTTTAGGATGAGATACTTCTGATATATACACCTAAAACATAGGGAGAAAACATCTAATAATCACTTCTATCCAATTTTGGATCAAGGACTTGATAAGTAAGTAATTTCTGAAAAAAAAACCCATAGCTGTATTTCCTAGTAACTCCCTTCCCTCAGAAAAGCTTCAATAAAATGGAGTAAGTAGAAAAGACCCATCTCAGAAATGTATATTGGCATCATGAAAAACCCTGGAAAAACAGGAGGACCTAAGCCAGAATACTGTTGATGTAGTATCACTATCCCAAAGGTGAATAGACTTGCATTAGTTAGAGCTTCTTTTGTTAGCCATATTCAACAAGAAATGCATCATCACAAAGCAGTCTAGAGCTTGGAACAGTCTTTGCATAAACACGTAGTCCAAGCCACATATAAAACTGTTTGCAATGAAAGTTTTAAATTTTTAATTCAATGTAAAGAGTGCAAATTATTTCATTCTCCATGAAGTTCAAAACTGACAGCTCATCTTGATACAGCATCACACCTCATCCAATATTTGGGATCAAACTTAAACTTTCCAGCTATTTTTTAATATATTAACCCCAAGTCAAAAGGTACAGTTTAGCTGTATACCTAAAAAAGAAATCCCTTGTATTTATACATACAATCCTTTCTAAAGTCACAGTTCTTACTTTTTCTGGAAGGAAAATAAGTAATCCTTGTTTCAAGAATAATTTAGAGCTACAAAAACTTGGTATTACATATGGCAGTCTCCTCCCTCAACACTGCAGTCACATAGATCTTTTACTGTTGGCTGTGGGTTAGGGCCTTTACACATGGGAGCTTAGAGCTTGGCTCCATGAAACAAAGAGAAAGCAGTCATTTGCCAAGCAGGCAGAATTCCTGCGAAGAATTAACACAACAGACTAAGCAACCAAGCTTCCAACTACAGAGGAAGTTGCACAAGATTATTATTTAGACCCTACCACCCTTAATCTTTTTCAGATTTTATTTTTATAACCATCTAGATTGATAAAGAACAAGAACTTATTCCATACTTCATGATGAGTGCTTCTTATCCTTTGATTTTTAGTTTGCATCTCACTTCAAACACTAGAAATGCTGGAATCACCAGAAAAGAAACAAACTTGAATTCTAGATGGTTTATTTCACACTACTACCTGCTCAGCTAGATCCAAAAGGTCAAATAATACCAGAGCAAACAGACAACAACAGAATGAATTATCTCCATTTCCCTACTGCACATATATTCCTGAATGCATGGGAAAAGTTAATATTCAGAAGATAACAGTTAAATGGAATCAGAAGGCACTATTTGGCATTTCTCCAGGATGAATAAGCAGCCATAGTTAATTTGCAAAACCAAGGAGTTTGGTAAAATATGAGACTATTATAAGCAGTTGGNATGTTATATATGAGGAATTTGAAGAGATAAATATTACTATAGTAGAACATTAACAGAAGCAATCAAATAAGAGACTAATAATCTGAAAGATCACATCATCGTATAAGGAATGCATAGCACAGAAGTGCCACTAGAAGAAACAGAATTTGTTTTATTTGTATTTTTTCATTATTAAAACAAAGCAAAATATAAGTCTATAAAAATCAGTTTCTTCTAAATCCACAAACTGCCTTGGCCACAGTTATTCAGTTACTTCACCTACAGTACTGCTATGGAAAAAGCAACAAAAACCCCACAAACAAAAAAGCAACCACACATGCATACATACCCGGAACAACATCTTACTTACCGGAACAACAAGTGAAGTAATTCCACTGGCTAAGCCTGTCAGCATTCGTCCAAAATAAAGCATCCAAACATTCTGAGCAGATATAATAACTATATATCCAAAAACATATGGTATTGAACACAACATTAGACTCAGCTTTCTCCCAACTTTATCCACAAGGTAGCCTCCTAGTATTCCTCCAGCAGCAGCTCCTAATGTTACTACTGACTTCAAAAAACAAGTAAAAAAATATATATTATACATATATATACATAAATACAAAAATAAATAACAGACAGGAATTTCTTTTAAAATCTTGAAAAGTAGCAGCTTCTAAAAAAATGTGCAAGAGTATGCAGGTGTTTAGAAAACCAAAATAAACATTAACTTCTTAATCAAAACATAGTTAAGAAGCACTACTCACCACAATTGAACTGCAAGTAATTTTCATATTACATACAAAGTTCTTTCAACGAAGGAAAAAAAAGCAGCGGTAGCTCTTTCTTAACCTGTCTACAAAGCTGTCCATTCACAAACAGGCCTTTCAAGCTGTTTTAAAGCCCTGAAGAATTTGTTATCCTGACTAACCTGAAGTCCAGCCTGTATACAAAAAGCAAATATTCCCCCTGTTGATAGATTGCACTAATTTAGTAAAACATTTATTTTCTGTGGTCCCTTAGCAGGTTCAACTGAGAAACACGAGAATGGTTAGAAGACATTTTAGCACCAAGAATAGGTTCAAGCAATAGGGGCATTTATTAGTATACACTAACAGTTATCAGAGCGTAACAGCACTGTTACTCAGGAAAAAATGGAATCAATTACTGAGTTTAAACAAAACCACTGGATTTCATTATTAACATCTGCATTTAGCCCCATTCTTAAGAGAAGTTAAGACCCCCATCATATAAGCAGCACCTTCTTGGACCTATGCTTTCAAGTGAAATCACATAATGGCTATGCATCATACAGAGACTTACCCCAAACCACGAGGCTTGGCTGCTGTCCAGTCTCAATTTAGGATCGTTGATTTTCCTCAACTCTGGAATAACAGGCGAGCTGTAGCCTAGCACGAAGCCGAAGCTGAGCGGTCCTAGGACAGCGGCGAATGTGGCCAGGTACAGCTTCTTATTCTGCACTCTGAAGCAGAAGAGGCCGACAATAATCGGGCCGCCCCCACCTCCCCCCTCCGGCCCCAGCGCCGGCCCCTCATCGGGGCCGGTAACGCTCGGGCGAGCCTGGCCGAGGGCCCAGCCCGGGGCTCGCCGCGGCCGGGCTCCGGGGCAGTCAGCGCTGCCCCTGAGCCCGCCACAGCGGCGCGGCGCCCGCGCTCACCTCGGGCAGGAGTCCGCGGCGGGGTAGCCCAGCAGGCAGCGAGACTCCTCCGCGGCCATGACCGGCCTGCGGGGAGCACCTCGGAGCGGCCAGCCCCGGCCGCTGCTCCACGGGCAGCGGGCAGCCGACCTCCGCTCGGGCCGTGCGGGCAGCGGGGGCGGGCCGCGTCGCGGGGCAGGACCGAGCCGGACCCGACCGGCCCCCGAGCGCGGTGCCGCGGCGAGACTCGGGCCCGGACGGAAACGGCTGGAGTGCGGCAGCGGGGTGATGACGTCTAGGGCGTGCGCCGGAAGCTGCCAGACCACGGAGCGCAGCGGGGTTTGGGCAGCGCCGTCCACCCGGTGCCGCCGGTTCACCCGGCGCAGGGGCTGCGGCGCGGTGCTCGCCCTGCCCCTCCCCTCCCCTCCCCTCCCCGCCGGAGGCGCCCAGTCCCGTCCGAGCGCGACCCCCTGCCGCGGGTGCCTGCAGGCCGCCGTGCGGGCCGCGGAAGCGCCGGGAGTCCGTCTCGCTGTGGGAGCGATGGCCGCAGGGAAGCCCCAGCCCACGCCGGGCTCCGGGGGGCCGCGCGAGCAGCGTCGGCTGCCCGTCGAAGGACGCTCCGCGCCGGGCCGCTACCTGAGGTGAGCGCCGCGGCCCGCGGGAGTCGGGCGAGCGGCGCCGGCGGCAGCGGCGCGGGAAGCCTGCGGCCCTCGCCGTGGTTGTTGCGTGCGGAGGTACATAGGAGCGGGCGAGGGAGCGGTGGGCTCGCTGGGTGACAGCCAGAGAGGAGCCCCGGGCTCTGAGCACCGGTTTCGGGGCCTCACAGCAGCTCTTGGTTGCAGTATTAACTTCATGTATTGAATACAAGAAACGCCTTAGAGCTCACCTATTTTTTATTCATAGGGAGCCTGTTAGAAATGTTTGTTTTAAAGAGAACGCATGCCTGTTAGAACAGCAAATATATTCTCTGCCATATGTGCTGAGGAAAGCTGGTAAGTGCTGTCAGCAGTAAAAGTTATCGTACGAACTTGTGACTTGATAGGAGCAGCTGTTTCCATGCATTTGGCACTCAGTACCTTCTTGTGTTTTGAGCAAGAATTGCTTGCCATGTGCGGCCTTTCACAGACTGTACTTTTCTGTACTACTATGCCATGTTAAGAGATGTACTCTGAGATTTTACTCTATGAAGGTAAAATGTCTGCATAGAATTGACTCCCACTCAGATTCCTCGATTCATTGGGTTTGGGAGCTTCTATGAATTAAATTCAGCCAGTCGTCTAATGAATGGAATTGGATCTTCCACGGAAAATAAATAATTACAGCTTTTTAACTGTTTGCCTGATGCTTATCATGGTAATCACTTGTCCAAGCTTATTGTAGGAACTTGAGATGCGTCAGGATAGTATAAATGCATACAAATTGCCTAGTTCAGGAGGTAGTATTTCAAACCTTCAGTTTCACAGTTAGTTCTTTTCTTTGGAAATAAACTGAAAAAATAGGAAAACACACCAGGAACTGAAAAAAAAAACAAAACACCCAAACATTTAGGTCAAAGCAACACAAACAAAACAAAAAACACCCAAACATTTAGGTAAAAGCAACACAAACATGTCAAAACTGATACTAGACCAGTACAATCTCCAGTCTTTACACAAACAAAAAAGAAAGACTGCTAACATATCCTTCAAAACAGTTTTTCAGACATCTCTCTGTATCTTCTTTAAGAAAAACTACAGTTGCCTGCTTTGTGTTTAAAATAGTTCAGGACAAAGGTATGAATGAGTTCTGTCAGTAACTAGCTTACCACTCTGCTGATATGCTTTGGTTTCTTCCCTTTATCAGTATATTCCATGAGTAAATTGTAAAACAGTGTTTATTTGCTATAATAGGTTTAAAACTTAAACTAACCCTTACCTTATTGGATTCAGAATTCAAAAGTCTTAACCTAGAAGAAGAAAGATGTTAACATTCATAATGAATACTAACATTCACTAGCTCCATACAATTTACTTCTAAGCCTGATGCGGGACAAATGATAGTTCAAAGTACATGCAAGTTCTTAGTCCTAACCTAATGAATATTTTAAAATGCATTTGGTCACTTCAGTCTATGTGTTAACATGCCATTTGGAATACTGATGTACCGGTAATAAAGATGTGATGCTTACCTTGTTTTCTGAACGGAACTAATACAGTATTTTGATGTATCACAGGTAAATTTTTCCATAACCTTATGGAGAAAAAGGACTTTGAAGCATGGCTTGATAACATTTCTATTACATTTCTTTCTCTGACGGACTTGCAGAAAAATGAAACTCTGGATCACCTGATTAGCTTGAGTGGAGCAGTCCAGCTCAGGCACCTCTCCAATAATCTAGAGATTCTCCTCAAGAGGGACTTCCTCAAACTTCTTCCATTGGAACTTAGTTTTTATCTGTTAAAATGGCTTGATCCTCAGACCTTACTCACATGTTGCCTCGTCTCTAAGCAGTGGAATAAGGTTATAAGTGCCTGTACAGAGGTGTGGCAGACTGCATGTAAGAATTTGGGTTGGCAAATAGATGACTCTGTTCAGGATCCTCTACATTGGAAGAAGGTTTACCTAAAGGCTATTTTAAGGATGAAGCAACTGAAGGACCACGAAGCCTTTGAGACATCCTCTTTAATTGGACACAGTGCCAGAGTATATGCACTTTACTATAAAGATGGACTTCTGTGTACAGGTAGGAAGGACAGAAAACTTGGAGTCTTACAATTCTTTGTTTTCTGCCCCCACCCCCCCCCGTATGATTAACGACAATTTGCTTTTCCTTTACCAGACAGATTATTTTCATAGTCTTAATGCAGCTTAAGATGATTCAAAATGGCTTTTTTTTTTTTCAGTTTCTAGAACACCTGGCTAGCTAGGTGTTTTGACTAAACTTATTAGTCAATTTAATAGGAAAACAAGGAGACCAGTTTCTTTGTTGGTTAAAAAACCACCCAAACAGTAACAGCAGGTATCACGCTTCAGATTAGTAAAACCATTTGAGAAGTACAGATATGTTAGTTATCCTCTTGGATCCAGTTAAAAGGACCTTGTTTGGGCTATGTGATCACTGCAGTCTCCCAAGGCATGGCAAGAAAAGTCTGTCTTCTTCCTTGAAACAAGACAGTTTCTCTGATAGAATCTGTAAACACTTCCAGTTCTTAACATAAGTGCTTATATGAAGACCTGTAAACTAGATTTAACCTTGCTACTAGTCTGACTTGCACATTGTAATGATAATTTTAGCGTCCTCCCTGAAGACTGCAGACTTCAAGATTTCAGTTTGAACTTAAAAATACAGCCAGAAGAAATATGAAACCTTCAGTATGAAAGAATAGTAATGAAGTTACAGTGGACTGCTGTCAGAGCATATTCCAAGGATTTCCCAATCACTTGAGATGACAATGCTGTAGGATAAGTTGGGAATACTAGCTAAGTACTCCCACATTTGTTGGTACATTAAGATGGTTACTAGAAACCAACACCTGGACTGTAGCTGGTCCTTCACTTTCCTACTCAGCAGGGAATGTGAATACACAGGAAGCATCATTGTCAAAACTTTCTGAAAAGTGGCACACTTCTGTGCTGAAACTACTAGGAAAAACAAGTGTAAGGGTCCAGGGTTTTATTCGGCTCTCCAAAGCCAGAAGTCTGGACTTACTGTTATGAGTTTAAACAAACAAAACAAAACAACAAAACTTTGGGGAGAGAAAGGAAACTCTCAGGTGATGGGTCCTGGTATTCATCTGCTGTTCTTTGAGATTTTGTGGACTCCTTTCCTACCTGAAACAAACTAAAGCTTGCAGTATAGTCAGTGGCTCTGCTAACCTGAGAGTGACGTATCATGTAAAACTTCCATGCGTCTGTTTCGGTAGACACTGTCAATCAGAGGCAGTGCTGGAATCTATGGAAGGTGCTAAAAGGATATGAGGAAAATGGAAGGCCAGACATGTAGTAGCTTTAACATGAAAACAAGAGGCTTTGCTGAGACTTAAAATTAGGGCTTATTCCCCGTTCCAACAGCTTGAAAGTACTATTTAATGAGGAAAAAGTTCAACAAGGGGAAATGCAAAGCCCTGCACCTGAGGAGGAACAACTCTATGGCACCAGTATACGCTGGGGGCCACCCAGCTGGAAAGCAGCCTGGCAGAAAAGGACCCACAGGTCCTGGTGGACACAAAGTTGAACATGAGCCACCAGCATGCCCTTGCTGCAAAGAAGGCTAGTGGTATCCTGGGCTGCTTTAGCAGGAATGTTGCCAGCAGGTTGAGGGAGGTGCTCCTTCTCCCCCACGCAGCACTGGTGAGGCCACACCTGGAGTACTGTGTCCAGTTCTGGGCTTCTCAGTATAAGAGAGACGTGGGCACACCGGCGAGTCCAACAAAGAACATGAAGATGATGAAGAGACTGGAGCATCTCTCATATGAAGAAATGCTGAGAGAGCTGGGACTTTCTATCCTAAAGAAGAAAGGGCTCAGGGAGGATCTTATCTATGTATGTAAATACCTGAAGCAAGGGTGCAAAGAAGATGGAGCCAAGCTCTTTTCAGTGGTGCCCAGTGATGGGACAAGAGGCAGTGGACACAAACTGAAACACAGGAGGTTCCCTCTAAAATACATTTTTACAGTGAGAGTGATTGAGCACAGGTTTCCCAGGGGGATTGTGGAGCGTCCATCCTTGGACATACTCAAAAGCTGTCTGGTCATGGTCCTGGGCAACTGGCTCTAGGTGCCCTGCTTGAGTGGGGGGTTGGAAGAGTTGACCTCCAGAGGTCTGTTCCAACCCTAACCATTCTGTGATTCCATTAAAATACTCTATTTAAGACAGACATGGAAGACCAGTATAGGATTGGAAATATTATTTACTCTTTGCTTCCAATTACCCTGTTCTTTTATATTCTAGGATCAGATGACTTGTCTGCAAAACTGTGGGATGTAAGCACAGGTCAGTGCATATATGGTATCCAGACACACACTTGTGCTGCAGTAAAGTTTGATGAACAAAAGCTTGTAACAGGATCTTTTGATAACACAGTAGCCTGTTGGGAATGGAGCTCTGGGGCAAAGACACAGCATTTTAGAGGACATACTGGTGCAGGTACGTTGGACTCCTCAATTTGTAATTTCACCAGTCAAGTAATATAAATTATAATTTGTTTGATGATGATGTAAGTTAGCTCTTTGCACAATAGTGGGGTTTTTTTTAGGCTCTGTCCCAAGTCACCTTTTGAGGTGGTGGTGGGGAAGTGGCCAGAACAGATCTAAATCTGTCTGCCCTTGAATAAGGCCAAAGCTTAACCATGTAGTGTTTTGCAGTTGCATGGAAATAATACTAAATGCCAGGGTTATTCACTACTTTTGAGTCTACCAGAAAGACACAAATCCTAGGTAGCAGGGAGCACGTGGCAACAGCAGTTCTTTATATCCCTAGACTGGATAGGACTGGACTTTTGCTTACAGCAAAGAACACAGTAGAACCTGAGAATCTGTATTTATATTTCCCTCATAATTAACTTCTCTGTCCTCTACTGCAAAATATCCTCAACTCAGCTGTGGTTCTGCTCCCCTGTGAGTAATGAGATGCATCACATGTACTAATCCTGCTGGAATTGACTTACTAGAACTCTTAAAATGGGAACTTTTTTTTAAAAAAGTTATGCTTTGCCATAATCCAACCATAAAGGAACCACTGATGTACATGCTCCTAATTTGGACAAAAATCAGCAATTTTGCAATGCAAAATTTTTAGGAATCCAGAGCAACAATTCACGTATACAGTTCAAGATCAACAGTTAAAGCTGTAGTAGCATATGATTTTAGAGGCTATATGATCTAGTTAGTGTCTCACTTACAGAAAATCGCATGCATACAGACTGGTATTCCTTATTTAGTACCCTCTTTGCTTGTAGTTTTTAGTGTGGATTACAATGATGAACTTGATATTCTGGTCAGTGGCTCTGCAGACTTCACTGTGAAAGTATGGGCCTTATCAACAGGAACGTGCCTGAATACCCTTACTGGACACACAGAATGGGTCACTAAGGTGGGAATATTGATTTTTAATTAATCTTGCAAAACACTTACTTACAGTAAGTTTGTAACATGTTCTAAATTTCTATTTCCTAATCCTAAACTATGTAGAATCTGGTGTAGAATCTGAAGAACATCAGGAAATACTGCAAAGTAACATTTCATCAGAAAAGATACTTAAAGAAGCTATAATTAAACCTTTCAGACTATTGAAGATATTTTTATTTCAAAGCAGCTGGCATAATATCAGGAATCAGTGTTTGATTCAAAGAATGTATATAAACAATGGTTCTGAAAGAAAGCTACTTTAAAAATTATGATCTTGATAACCAAAATCTGAGCATGAAAGGTGTTCTGAAGTAAAAAAAAGTATTTTTCTTCTGAGTATTTCAGAACTTGGAAGGTGGGGAGGTCAATCTAGAGGTGAAGTACATATGTTCACTTATCAATACAGTAAGTTGTCACTAGTAGGAAATAAAAAGTGTAAACTGTAGTTTCCCTTCAGTTGCTAAAAGTATTTGTATTGTCTTTATACACAAGTACAGTATACAGGTTGTCAAGGAAGTGAAAATTGCAAATAAAAGTTTGGTTATTTAACAGCATCAACATAAATCATTACATCCTTCAATTACAGGTAGTTTTGCAGAAGTGCAAAGTCAAATCTCTTATGCATAGTCCTGGGGATTTTATCCTTCTAAGTGCAGATAAGTATGAAATCAAGGTATGTACCATACATCATACATATATTGTTTCAATACCCAGCAAATAAAATGCTTGAGTGCTTCGCTGAAACTTACAAATAATATAAGACTTTATTTTCTTCCATATTCCCCACTTGTAGAGTTGCGTACAAGACATGCAGCTCTTTGGAAGCTAACTTTTCATGCTTTCCTTCATGTTTAGATTTAAATGATAGCTCTACATGAATGGTAATACAAAAAAAAAATAGTGCTTTCAGTGTGTGCCTAATGTGCTAACTTGACAGCGAAGCACATAACTGCAAGTACTGTTACTGTTGGGGACTTTTGGGTTGGAGAGTGCCATAAATAGTTTGTGGCTGTGGAAGCAGTTCATAACTGAAACATTCTTACATTTCTGTCCAATTGAATGGTTGATTTTTTGCGTTCTTTAAAGCAGCCATTTTCACTTGGATTTTTTAGGCTAGAAACAACACTGCAACAATATTGTAAGACAAGTCACTTAGAAGTATTGATGTTCCTACCTAAACAAGAGAAATATTTCTGAAAAACACGTGCACATGTTTACCTGATGCTTAAAGAGAGACTGTAAGGCTTGCTTTATTTGTGTAACAGTTTATAATGTGAATGTTTTATGGTCTTAAACTGTTGTAGATTTGGCCTATTGGAAGGGAAATAAACTGCAAGTGCTTAAAAACGCTGTCTGTTTCTGAAGATCGCAGCATCTCCCTACAGCCCAGACTGCACTTTGATGGTAAATACATAGTGTGCAGTTCAGCACTAGGATTATACCAGTGGGACTTTGCCAGCTATGATATTCTCAGGTAATTCTTTCAGTTTAAGACTCAGACTTCTTTAAATAAATAAGAAGCAGAACATATTAGTTTTAATAACTTCAGATGTAGGCCAAAAGAATCTTGATAAAAATTCTGTAAACATTTTACTTTACACATATTGCCAGGTTTAACTCTAGTTTATCATCTGTTAATATGAATCATTTGATTATTTTTTAGTTACTGGCCACAAACTAGTCCTCTTTCATATTTTCATTCCATAAGCTGAAGAGTTTCAATATAGACTTAAACCGGACTGTGATGCTGTAGTTGTGTCCTGGTTTCAGCTGGGATAGAGTTAATTTTCTTCCTAGTAGCTGTTATAGTGCTGTGTTTTGGATTTAGTATGAGAATAATGTTGTGAATGTGAAACTGTACTGACTAGAAGTTAATGTTGCCATGGAGAGTGCTCTACAGAGAGCCAGGTGGCCATTTCTGGGGTCCTTTGATGGGACAAGAAATTAAAAAGACTCTTGTTCCTTATAACACTACTTATTCGTCATTCTCAATAATGCTGTGAAATCTATCAGATTGCAGTAAGGGATCAAACAGGATGGCATTCTGTTTCCATAAAAAGAACAAGTCTGTATCTGTTAGAAATGGTGGTATCAAAGATTGTAACTTATTAAAGAAAAAATTGCATTTTAGAACTGTTAGCAGACTCTTAATTGAAATGCCCTGAATATCTGTAGTGTATCTACCATAGGAAGATCTACTCCAAAAGAAGTGCTTCTTGTCAGTAAGAATAACTGAGTAATTTCACCTCTTAGTTTACCCTTCCATCTTTCAAATAAGGAAGATGTTCACTTACTGCTGAGAACAGATTTTTTCATCTCCATACATTTTTGTGCCTCAGTTCTGTGCTTTATGTAACACAATGATCAAGTGCTCATGCAGTTGTGGAAAACTTACTCTTTTCAATTTCTGTTCCAAGTTTTATTTATTAAGGCAAAAATACCCTAAAGGTGTAGGGGAACTAACAAATACTTTTTTATTTCTCCCTAAGATTAAAATGCGTAATTTATGCTAAGTGTGAGTAAAACAGCGTTCTGTTAAGGACCAATCTTGAATGATTTATCTTATCTTCTTATCACAAGAAGGCATTTCTGCATTTTATTTCCAGCTTTTAAAAGAGTGGACAAATGATTAGAGGTTTTACCTTTTAATTTAAAGATGTTGAGGCATGAAATCCCTATGGAAATTTAGTGTAAAACACAAGTACATTTGATCTTTTATGTGTATCTGGAAACAAGACTTCCCCCCCCTCCCCCACCATGTGCTCTGCAGAATCCCTTCCAAACCCTGACCTTTACTTATGTTCAGAAGGGTTTGTCCTGAATGCACAAAGCCAGAACTGAAACTACAGGCCTGACTGCAGCTAAGTGTTCAGTTGCTTAGTTTGAAAAATTTGCGTCCAGTTCTTTCTAACTGCTTTCAGAATCAGGAGTTTAGACACTTATTTTCTACAGACACGTAAGGATTTGTTTTAGTAATACAAGTTATGACTACATCATGACAGAGTTTCTAACAATGTTGTCTTGTCTTCTAGGGTTATCAAACCTCCTGACTTCTCAAATGTGTCCTTGCTGGGCTTTGGAGAGATATTTGCTCTACTGTTTGATAACAGATACCTGTATATAATGGACTTGAGGACAGAAAAACTGATAAGCCGCTGGCCTCTACCAGAGTATAGAAAGTCAAAGCGAGGTTCAAGCTTTTTGGCTGGTGAAATGTCTTGGTTAAACGGACTAAATGGCCAAAATGATATGGGCTTGGTTTTTGCCACCAGTATGCCAGACCATAGTATCCATTTGGTGTTATGGAAAGAACACGGCTGAAAAGCTCACATATGCAGAATCTTCAGGAATACATGGACTATCAGCAGTGTCCATAAAATGAGACTTTGCATGAACCAAAGTTGCACACCGAATGGTATCATCATGCAATGCACAATCATTTACTTTTATTTGGGCATTTGGGAATGGGTTGTTTTGGACATAATGCAATACAGCATGCTAACAGTATTCACCACAAAGTTTTGTCTGTACTTGTGTTTAAGCATACCTATTTGGGCTCTGAAGCATAGCTTGTCATGTTTAAACCATTCAAATCCACCATCGAGTCTGAAATGAAGTAGGGCTTGACCTGACTTCTGACCTATTTTTTGTTGTTGAAACAGAAGGTAAAGCTACTATTTTAGAACCATAGGCTTTTGTACATGTAACAGTAAATACTGGTTACAGTGCACGGCTGCTTAACTCAAATGAGAAGATAGCAAACCCTTTCCAGTATCATTCTCTTAAAAATGTTTTTTCCTTACGATAGCTTTAAATACTTAGCTTTTGAAATAGAAGAATCAAATGGGTCCTTTAACTAGGATCAGATGCTAACAATAATAATTTGTTTAAGTTTGGGAACATGTCAGTATCTCTCCTCAGGGAGACTGAGCCAATTTCTCATCTGTCTGATAGAGCTTGCCATTGCAATTAACCTTAGAGGGCCTCTGACAGTATTCATCATATTTGCTGATGGTAACTCAGAATGGATTGATCAGTATTTTATAGTCCATATTTCCTGGAGTTTGTGTGAGAAATAACTTAGTTCACAGGAAGGTAGAAATATAATGAATGGGAAGATAATGTTCAATCTCTACAGCAAGAGTCACTGTCTTACATTAAATGGTGTCTAGTAGCCATTCACCGTTTCCAAAAGTTGCAGTTAATATAATCACGCACTTAAAGTAGTTGCTACATCTAGATTTGGAAAGCAGGGGCAAATAACAGTGTGTGCCACATCTCTGGGGAAAAAAATAATATCAAAATTCTGAAGAAAAGCATAGGAGTAGAAAAAGGTCTTTTGCTTTGATCATTGTAGGAGACCTGATGTACCCATGAGTTAACAATTGAGTAGCAAATACATATCCACATACTTTTGTGGTTTTGACATGTACTTAAAAGCTGTATCTATGACATCACATGCTTTAGAAACGCTTTAGGTTGGTTTCCTCTCCTTCCTCCCTTACAATAAAATCTCCCTTTAATGTCTTTTTTTTTTTTTTTTTTTTTTTTTTTTTACACAACTTGAAAACATGAGTGTTCATGAAGACTGGCTCATGTCCTTGAAAAGATAAAACTGCCTAGCGTTACTATTGTTAGTATGATTTTTTTTTTCCTTCCCACTATCCAAGGAGACCTGATTTCATACTTAGTACTGAAGGAAGGCCAAAGTTCCCAAATGTACATGTTATGAATTGCACCAATGGAAGGGGAGTTTTCGTATGCAAGAATCAGTATTTGAGTGATGTGGTAGGAATTGCATGAAGTCACAGTGGTGCAGTGTCTCTTGAATACAACGCTAGAGTCTTAAGTACTCAGTTTTCCACCTTTATTCACACAAACTAAGTTTGAAAATGTGTTGTAGTCAAGGATTTTATCAATTGGAAGCCAAATTCACAGCCCTCGATTCAAACCACACTGACTGAGGCACAAATCTCTTAGAGCTTTTGTTGTCTTACTCAAAAGTGAAGAAAGCTTACATGAAACAGAAAGCTTTCAATAACTTGAAACCCCATTCTCATCATTCTTAATGTGGGAGTAACTATACTGTGTATGATGTGTGCAGTAACTCAACTTACTCTAAAGGAGACGTGATAATGGGCCACCTATAAAATACCGCATCAGATTTGAAAGATTACTTCGCAGCAGGAGTTTAGACAGGAACATGCCAGAAATGGTCTTGTACCCAAATCAGTGAAATATGGAGTGTATATTTGGACTGCAAGATGAATGGAAAATGGTCTGGCCTGCCAAGCTCAAAACACAGTCATCAGTGATACATCATCTAACTGGTAACCATGGTTGTTAACAGAAGTGTTCTTAAGGGGCTATAATTGGTTAACTACTTCATGATGCAGAGTCCACTCTCAGCAAGTTTCCAACAATACTAATTTGTAGGGGAAGGGTAAGCAGTCAATATGCAAGAAAACAAGGAACGCTGTTCTGAGGGTCCTCAAAAAAGCAGACGAGTGGGCTGACAGAAATCTCATGAAGTTTAACCAAAGCAAATGCACCATCCTGCACCTGACAAATCCTGACACAATCATCCCACACAACAGTCAGTTTGGAGCCAACAAGATGGAAAGTGGCTTTACAAGAAAGGACAATTTGCTGTTGGACAGCAAGTTGAACAGGATTCAGCAATATGCCCTTGAGACCAAGAAGGCCAACTGCATACTGAGCTGTACTAACAAGCACATAGCTAGGAGTTCAAGGCAAGGGTTTCTTCACCCCTGTTCCATGCTCAAGGCCACATCTGAGTTCAATGTTGAGTTCCCCAGTACAAAATAGACTAGCGCACTGAAGCAAGTCCCATGAGAGGGCACCGAGATGGACAGGGAGGTGGAGCACAAGATGTCTGAGAAACAGCGAGAGCCAAGTTCAGCTTTCCAGAGAGAATGGAGGAGGAAGGGAAGGTGGTGGTAGGCATGGGGTGGGGAAGCACTGCTACTGTCTCCGGCTACCTAATAAGAAGGTACAGAGAGGACAGTCAGACTCATCTCAGCATCATGCAGCAGGACAAGGGCCAATGGTCACAAACAGCAGCAAGAGAAATTCCAACTAGCTCTTCTTCACTGTGAGGGTAGTTGAAGACTGGAACAGGTTGCCCAGAGAGATTGGGTGTCCAGCTTACCTAGACAAAATCCTGAGCAAACTATGCTACCTTACCCTGCTTTGAGCAGGGTGTTGGACTTCCAGATGCCCTTTCTAAACTACACAAGTCTAAAATTCTAAATGGACCTCTTGCCAAGCAAGGTAGTAGCACTGCAGCAGAACCCTTTGATGTTAATACAGCTGCCAGAGTTTGTTGACACAGACTTCAGGAGATGCTGCTGCCACTGTGAAGCAAATACTATGGTTTGTTAAAGGCTGTGAAGTGGTAGTTGGAAAGGGATTCTTCCACAAATATTGTACAAGTTTCAGAAAATTTTAAACAAATTAAGAACTCTAAATTCTCTTTTTCTGCATTGTCCCAGAGTATGCAAGCAGAAAACCATCCAATATACACTACGCTGCTCTTCTACCATTTTAGTTTTGTAAATGAAGATTTAGCCTGTTACATAGCAGCTGATGACTATTATAAATACAATTAGCAGACAGTTATTTACAGATGGTCTCTTAAAGACTTCCAAGTAAAAGTTCCACCTGGACATTTGCTAGCTAATGGTACTAATCCACTAATGACAGAGGAATGAAAACACAACACTGGTGTAGAAATTAAAAAAAGACATACCTGCCCTCACACACACAATTCTCTCTCTCACACACCAAAGTGTCAGACTGTCACTGCCCCCAGATGTCCCTTCACAGGAAGGTTCTAATACATTGCCACATCAGTACAACACACATAGCTTTGGGGGCTCAGCAAACAGAAGAAATATGACTGAAATTATGAAACTACAGTGAGCAAATGTTTTTTTGTTTGCTTTGCTTTCCATCTGACCCTTGAGCAGAAGTTAATAATTACTCAGCACTATTTTTAGACAGAGGTTGGAAAAGATGCAGCTTTTGTACCCTTACAGCTACATAAGGAAGGAACATAATTCAACTTACCCATCACATAAAGGAGTAAAATCCACCTGATGTCCAATTTTTGTAAATGAAGAAACAGTTTGCTATGAGGCTTCAAGGCCAAAAAAAAAACCCCTGAACTATTATGTATCGTAAGTAGTTGTTCATCTGTCCATCTTTCCATCTGGAAATAGCCTTCTTTTCAGTTCACAGGATTCTCTTTTTCTTCAACATCAATCTGTGTCCCTTGCCTCTGTTTTAAAGCTTTCCAACATGACTCAGCACTTACTGCTTAAATAATTCAGAACAGCTGTGGGTAACAAAAGAGGGATCACCCTTCTTAAACTTACATGTCTCAAAACCCCAGCTGAACAGTCATTTGGATCAGCAAAACCCCAACAGCTATGTTTAGTGTTACAATACATCACCGTTTTAACAAACGCTATTTCCAAGAATATAAGTGGTTCATTTTTTTACAATTGAAACTAGCAGATTTTGATCAATTTATTTTCCCAGTACATTTGTTTACCTTTTACTCAACTTGGTGCATATAAATTTTGTACCCAAACAGTGACATGCAAACTGCAAGAATTAAGCAACGTTGCCTTTAATACTAATGACTGTAATTGTACTTTTTGTACACAGGTCGAAAAACTTGTATAGCCTTTGGCATTATTTGAATCGGTTGAGAAATACTGCTTTCTTTTTTAATTGAAAACAAACTCATTTTACATTTTCCATCTGCATTGATCCTTGGTATCATTAAATGACTCATGGCTCTGCTACAAATTCCTGTTTTCCTTAAGAAGAAATACCTCTAACAAGTGACTGTCCAAGTGGACAGTGACTAACAAGTGGCTGGTGTGGTTTCTCATCCTGCCTCTGTGATTTTGAGTTACATTATTGTTAATACCAGTGCAGCTCTTCATCTGGGAGATGCTGTCCCAAAGCCATCTTTTAATAGGCACCACTAAGCACGGCTATATTTTTTTATCCACCAAGTACTTCAGACATACGAATAACCAAAGATCAAGTCATTCCTTCTTCAGGTAGTTTACAGGTTCATTGTTTACAGATATAACATATATAAAGATTGGAAAAGAAAAAGAGAAAGCTCAATATCAGTACATTAACTTCCTAATTTCTGCATGGTCACTTCCTAGGCCATGACTAATACCTTTTCCTAGTTATAGGCATCTAAAAGAGATATCTTCTCTCTGTGCCTCAGCTGTCACATCTTACAAAGTTACAGTACAGAATTTACCTGACAAACCCAATTCTTAACCAGCACTTGATCACTGTGGACTCTTACAAGGTACTATGTCTGAGTTCACAAATCAAACGCATTTACCTTTTCTCAGCACACAAAAGGGCTGTTCTCCTGCATCTCTGTAAGATGTAAACCTCACATGGAAGGGATTTTACTGTGGCCTTTAAATTATATCCTCTGGTAACTCTCTGCTTTCCCTTCTTATAAGCGAGGTTTCGCTTTTGAGCTTACAGTATGGTTTGCTTTAGCACCTTGTTAACATTCATGATTAGTGATGAGTTGTATCTCCACAGTGTTGTATCCCTGATGAGGGATTCTCTGGGAAGGTTTCGCTGAAGGGGCACCCGACAGTGATAAACGAGAGCAACATCCATGGGAACATTCACACTCTTCCCAAAAGCACGTAGGACAGAGTGGACTGAAGTCTGAATCACCTTTCGTGGATCGATTATCATTTTCTTGGGATTGATTACATCTTTCCTGTCAGGCTCTCTGTCAACATGCTGTAATATGTTAACACCTGGCACTGTATTCCAGGATGAAATGTTGAACACATGACTGGACACGGTTTCTGGGAAGATGTGGTTCTCAAAGAGGAAAACACCAGTCTCTGGGTTTTCCTCCTGAAGACTGCTCATCATTGTTTTCCAGTCTGGGTGCTTAAGGGGAAGAATTATTTCATCAGCATCGCTGAGAACCACAAACTTGCTCCTCCGCATGTTACGGTATAAACAGTCGTTTAGAGCTGTGATTTGTCCGTAGTAGCCAATGTGTGTTCCATCTTGTGTGAAGTGCCATTTAGAAGAAACCTTGAGGTGTGAGTTTATTGGCCAGGGAATTATCTCTACGGTTCCCTCTTCCATATAAAACTTCAAGACTTTCTCCATCAGATGGCTGCAGTTGTTCTTATAGATCACCACTTTCTGTACCCCAAGAATCTTGTACATTTCTACACTCTGTATAAACTGCAAGACGTTGTTGTAATTTCCGAACATGGCAGAGATGCATACAGTGAAGTCAACAGAAAACGTCTCAGCCTTGCGGTTTCTAATTTCAAACCTTGGCAGGTGGTCAGTATTTCCACGTGGAGACTGATGAATGGATACGTGTGTTGGATCACAGTTTTCGGGTTCCAAACAAATGATATCTGCTGCACCATAAGGGAATCCAAATCTATCGGAGTGCACATCGATTTTTGCTTTTGATACATATATTGTTCCATCGGGCTGACAGCAGAACCAGCAGTATAGTGGTTTTACATCTTCATGGTGAACAATCCCAATCACACGCGTGACTTTGCTTTCTCTGTCATCAAAGTATGGGGATATAATAAAAGTTCTGTTATCTTTTAATGCTGTTATTGTGCTATTGGTAATTTTCCCTCTACATCTGCTACCTTCTTGAATTATTTGTGGCAGGTGAGAAAGTCTCTGTAACCTGAGATAAGAAAGTGTGACTGTGGAAGTTAGAGTAATTATGCACACAGCAGCAGCAAAGTAAGATTTTTTCCCACCACACAACATTTTGCATGTATCTAAATGTGAATGCAAATTTCTTTGTCCTTGTACTTTATGCCGCCACATCTGCAGAAAAGAAAACATGTGGTATGAGATAACATTGACTCATGATCATTGCTCAAGAATTTCACAAACAAGATGGGGGGCAAATCTCTATCACTCTGCTCTGACTTAATCGGAGATCCAGCTACTGTGCTTTTATGAAAAATCAATCACAGAACACATTAATGGTATGGACAATGCTGTATGTGGCACTCTGAATGCCTCTATATGTCAGACGTGTTACAGTTTCTGTACATGGAGAGTTCTGTGAGAGAATATGATAGAGACCTATATACAGGAGAACAAGGAGCCATTATTCATTATTTTCTATAATCCAAGTTTTAGAACATCCAATAAATAATTAGGCATTAATTTTTAAATCAAAACAAACCTTTTTTTTTCTCCTCTACACAGTGTATATGTAAATTATACACCAAAAAGCCTCAACTAGACTTCACACAGACAAGGTAGGAGCAGATATAAAGAGTAAACGTATACAGAATTAATCAAGTTCATAAAAAACATGCCTTGAAAAAATCCCCTAGAGTTTGGTTTTCTGCTTAAACACAGTATTTTCAACCAGTAAAATCTAGCTTCTGAATCTCAGCTGAGTTCAGGCAACAAATAATTGCCCACGCCTTCAGAATAATGTGCAATATTTTCGCAATTGCTCTTTCCTGAAAAAGCAAAGTAAGGAGAACTATGGTCACAACATACCCCTTAAAATGGCCCAGTTGCCAAGGCTGATATGATTTATAGCAGCCTTTCCCAGCTACCAAGAAATTGGTTTACAGACTAGAACAGCCATAGGGCCCCAGAAATCTCACTACATCACATGAGGCACAAAGCAGAACAGCAGCAGTAGACAGCACTGACTCTTCCGTCTCTGAAAGGGAGAGCCCCCCCCGCCCCCCCCGAAGTCCTTAAAATTTAGAGCAGAACTGCAAATACACAGTAAGAGCCTGCTACTGTCATACAACTTTCTGCTGGAGATTTGTGACTGAGAACTCCAATTTTGTAAGTGTTTTTACTAAACATTCTGAAGTCAGAGAAAAGGTTTCCCCTGAGCATTCTTATTCCCAGGTTGTTACATATTTTAGCATTGTTACAACATAGAGTAGGTCACATTCAATATTTTTTCCTCGGTTTTATCTATTTATGACTTAAAATATTGTTCAGCCTTACAGAATAAATAGTTTTTACTAAAGAAATACCAAAACATGCCAACATTAAATAATACAATGTATTTATTACCTGTTATTTCTTTGGCTTTTGCTAGCTATAAATAACAAACAATACAAAAGAATATATCTTTTCAACTGTGTTTTGAACAGTGAACGTCTGAAAGAGAAAAAGTACCTTTTAAAGCAGACAGCCGAGTGAAGTTCTGTTCAGGCCTCCATTTATTTTTTGCTAAGATATAATCTACAAATTGTTTATCCTAACCAGATAAATACTTAAATATTTTTAAGATAAATTGCAAGAGTTATTCAATACAGAACAATACTGAAGAAAAAAAAATGCTGGTACGATACCTAACACACTTGCTGTCCCATTTTATTTTAAGTGGTTGGTGTTCTTTAATGTCAGTAAGAGCAGCCACACCTACCAGAAAAACAAGTTTTCCTTCTCTTGAGCAAAGCATAGGGTTGCCTCCCAACAACTTAATTTAAATAGAAACTTGTGTGTGGAGTTGTTGAAGCAAATCGAACCTAGGCTCTTGGGGTGATTTTTTTTAAGGCTACTTAAGTTTCCTTCTGGAAATTAATCCTGAATGTTGATATATCCGCAGTTTGCACACACACTTAAAGAGAACTAGGGAAATATTCTATGTATCTGTATTTCTCGGACAATCATTTCTTTAGTAACATACTATAGCCCTAATTAAAATAGGTAAATACAGATTCTGATGGGGAACTGTGGGGGAGATCTGAAACAACAGCAGGTTCTAGAAGCAGAGAAAAAAGAGCAAAATACAGAACTCAAGACACATCAGGACACGGAATATTAAAGAAAATAAAGATGTAATTATTTTAGGAGTGAAATTAATGGTTTCCCAACACGTGACTCATTAATTTTGATCCTCTGAAATTAACAGAAAAGGTATGTAGTCAGATAATACATAAAGTCAGATTAATTAGGAACATTACATATATATTTCCTCACTACAGAGAGTACTTGGCAATTTTTAACTTAAAAAATATTTTTCCAGTATATTTAAAAGTTTATTTTATAATAAAACAATAACAACAATAATTCATTCAGGGTTTGTGTCTTTTAATTTTAATTACTATTCAAGTAGAACATGAATACAAGTTATGCAGATTTGCTTTAATACTATATTTAGCTAACGGCATCAATGTCTACTTTGCAACCATTTATTCTTTTTCAGCATTCCCCTTAATAGTAAAAAGCCTTTATTCCTCCCTATTGCATTCACGGACTGCAGTCATATCAGTTCCTAGTCTTCATATTTGCTACTTTTTCATTAAACAAGACAGGCTGTTCTAATACCACCTCATGAGAAACTTTTCCTTCATCAGTTGCTTCTGTGCAGCTGGCCCAGTTTCAATTAATCTCTAGCCCAGGAGACCAGAAACGTTGTCCATTTGTACATGACAGCGATAAGCCCTCATCATTGTTGGAAATTTTCTTTCTTAACACAGGCTAGGATTATATTTTTTGCAGATGCATCACATTGCACAGTTACATCTGAGCTTGTCATCAGCCGAAGATTAATACATCTACGCAGTCTTTCAGCCAAGTGCAGTTACACAATGTGTTTTCTTCTGCAGCAAGGTAATATTGAAGAGCTCTTGCCCCAGATAGAATCATAGAATCACCAAATGTTTTGGGCTGGACCGGACCTTTAAAGATCATCTAGTTCCAACCTCCCTGCTGTGGGCAGAGACACCTCCCACTAGACCAGGTTGCTCAAATTAGTCACATTTCTCCTTATTTCTTTTGTCATAGTCCTTCTAAAATGTACTCTAAAACCTTGCATGTGACCAAGATTGCACTTACAAACTTGCGTACACTTAAGTCATCTTTTTTTCCCTTCCTAACCTAAGCAACTGCTCATGCTTTCTTTTGCCACATTGTACTGCTATGTTCACAAAACTTTTATTAAACACCCATTATAGGTTCTTCAGTAGCTTTGTTGTCTTAGAATTTTGGAATGGAAGTTATTCAGTATCACGTTCCAACTGGAATGTCATTTTTACCTTTGCTGTACAACTTACATTTTCAGACCTTCTTTTCTGTCATCTTTCTTTAACCCTCCACAATTAGCATTGTCCTTACTAAAAGGTAGGACAAAGTGCTAATTTAGTTCAAGAGCCATTCCTAGGTCATCCTTAATCTCCTCCACGTTCTCTGCATTGTGTCCTTCCTTTGTAATTTGTTTTCTTTGCATTGACACAACTGAATATCTTTTATGCTGTTCGTTTTAGTATCTTCACAATGTCTACATTGTGTTTATTTTTTTGATAACTCTCAGCTTATTACTTTATCTCCTGATCTAGGGTGAGGATGGGGGGAAACTGATGAGAGGTGACTGCAAAGTTTCAGTCACTAATATGCAGTATTAGCTTCAGTGGTAGAGGAACAATAAACAGCCTAATCCTTGGTTTATTCAGGGTCTAACTAAAAAGCCACCACGAACAAACAGCCTTATTAATTTAGTATTTTTGAAAGAAGTTGTTCTCCGTCCTCTGCCTTATGGTTTTCACCAAAAGTAACACCACAAACCATTGGTGCTTAAATAAAAATAGAAATAAAAAAATCCAAAGACTAACAATCATTTACCATCTTTACCTAGATTGTCTGCTGCTAATCTTTTGATAGCTTATCTTTTTCAGAAAGACTCTGAAACACCAGTGTCCTTCCTTTCCTATACAATCCAAAGTTCTAAGCATATTGTTTGCAGGATTAAACTGAGGGCAGTATTGCTCCACTATTTGTAAAATATTATTCTAAAAAATTAAGATGGCCATTTCTATTCTAAATACAAAGAAGTTAAGACAGACTAATATACAGTGACACCATATACTTAATTTGTGCCATTAGAACTGACAAACCATGCATTTCCCTGCACACTCATAAACTTCTCTGTTATAATCTGCTGTACATCCCTAAGCCAAATTTCTCCTATTGTAAACAATTAGACTTTGTGTCCTTTGAAAAGAAATAGATCAAGCAAAATAAGAATTGCATGACAACATTTAAAAGACTTTTATTTCAGCTTTTTGTCTTTCCCACTGTACTTTTTTTTTAGCTGGGACAGAGTTAATTTTCTTCATAGTAGCTCATAGGGTGCTGTGTTTTGGATTTGTGACCAACACAGTGTTCAAAACACACTGATGTTTTAGCTACTGCTGACCAGTACTTACGCAGTGCCAAGACCACCTCTGTTTCCCATGCTGCTCCCGCCCTCCCCGTCCCAGGAGTAGGGCTGCATGAGAAGTTGGGAGGGGACACAGCCGGGACAGCTGACCCCAACTGACCAAGGGATATCCCGTACCAATGACACCGTGCTCAGCAATAAAAGCTGGAGGAAGAAGGTGGAAGGGGGAGACATGTGGCGTTATGGCATTTGTCTTCCCAAGTCACCGTTACACGTGATGGAGCCCTGCTTTCCAGGAAATGGCTAAAAACCTGCCTGCTGATGGGAAGTGGTGAATGAATTCCTTATTTTGCTTCGCTTGCATGTGCAGCTTTGCTTTACCTCTTAGATTGTCTTTATCTCAACCCACGAATCTTCTCACTTTTGCCTTTCCGGTTCTCTTCCCCATCCATTCCACTGCAGGGAGGAGGGAGGGGGTGGCCGCGTGGGGCGTAGCTGCCTACCTGGGTTAACCCACAACACACGCTGAAACCACTCCGTCGAGAAGTTATGCGTTCTCGAAATCTAAAATCAACTCCAGGCTTGGAGCGTATCCAGATGGAGACTTGCACAACTTGGGCTGTACAATTAATGTATACCTTTAACTTACCATTACGCGGTTAGCACCAGTACCGAAAAATAACGCTACAGCTGACCACCACGTTGTTTGCCGTTTCTTGAGTGGAAATAAAATCCCGACCCCGCCGAGCCTCTTCCGCAAGCGACGCCGCTCACAGGACCCCGAGCCGGAGCCGCAGCCCGGCACCCTCCGTAGTCCCACCAGTTTGCCCGGAGGAATACGCCGGTGCCGGTGCCCCCCCCGCTCCGCTCCCGCTCCCGCCGCTCCGCCTCTCCGGGCGCGGGGGGGAGCAGCGGGGCACGACGCTCCCGCCGCCGGAGCCCCGTGCGGACGCCACTGCCAAAGCGGCGAGGCGCGAAGCGGAGCCGGGACTACCGGAACCCTCTGCGCCACCCAAACCGGCGGCCGCCGCCGGCGCCGGGCCCTCCGCCGCCGCGGCCCAGGGGGAGGCGGGCGCACTCGGTCCCGGTCCTGTCACCG